>JAODLC010000052.1:3124954-3136163 GCA_026781145.1 Hippopotamyrus pictus | reverse complement strand
GGCTCCCCCTATTGGCCACACCAACACCTCTTCCAGCAGCATCCCTAGTTGGTCTCCCATCCAAGTTCTGGCCAGACCCAAACCTGCTTTCAAGTGGGTTACCAGGGTGCAGGCAGCCAATCCCCCCTTATGAAAGCAGATCCTTCTCATGGAACCTTTCATACATACTGTATATAAACGTATGAAACAAAACACTCCTATAAAGTGAGTCACGTACTGTACAGTTCTGGTCAAATTGCCAAACATTGGTAGAAATTTGTTGTTACACATTCGATTTACTGTATGTTTGTAATTTTTTTTGACGGATTTAATGTTTTCTCACCTAGAAAATATAGATATAGGATCTGAATGCATTTGAACACAGTTACACATGATATCCCAAAACAAAGTTAATATATATTACAGCCAATACACTTTATAATTTTTAATACTAATCTATAAAATATTTTAATTCGTTTGAGTTATTATTTACTATACAGTATATTTTTACCAATCGTTCTTAAGTCTTTTATTGACTAATACCCTATCCAGAGTGTCTCCTGACTTGTCCCCAGTGTTTCCAGTTATGGTTTATAGGGACAGCATGGCACAGCACTGGGTAAGGCCATGGTACAGTAGGTGGGCTTTAGTGGTAGATTTTAGAGGTCAACTTTTCAAAAAATACATATCATGAATTAAACCTCTATTATAAAAGGATCTGTAAGCAGAGTTGTTGCATTCTACGTTCTCATGAGTGCTTAGATACATGTGTATCATTCAGTTCGCTGAGCAAATACCCATTCAGGAAAATCCTAGGCGACAACGTTCTTTGTCGATAGTGCCATCGCATGCTGCAGAGATGGGAAGTGCACAAGACGGAAAGGTGCGACGACCTCGAAATAAACACTCAGAGGTGTCAAGAAGGAGAGACCTGCCAGCAGAAGAGCATTAGATGACAAGTCACTTGGCTGTTCTTGAAGCCTGTCGACTCCCAAGTCATCTGTCGGCTGTCCCTAACGCATGGCGGGCGTGCAACACTGTGGTTCCGGAAGCGTTCGGATTTTTGCGGAATTTGTTTGGGGAATCCTGTAATTATTGAAACAAATTCCAAAACACACTATCACCCTGTACTGTAAGCAGTTATGGGTGAGTGGATTACATTTCAAAAGGCGAAACCTTAACACATTCGGAAATTTCGATATAAATGACAAACAAGACATAATTTCGTCGTATTTTACGTCCAAAGTAAATTTCGTAAAGAGTCCTTAAGCCCTTCAGATCCTGAGATTAGTCTCAGAGACGCACAGGAAAATCCCACTAGGCTGTTCGCCTCTCCAGGCGTAATAACACGCTTTTGTAAAAATGCGCTCCTTTGTGTCTGATAACGCCGACGGGCTTTCTAAAGCACAAACATTAACATTCTGTCCATCCCCGAAGTGCATCCTGATCTCTTCAGCAGATATCAACTTATTCTGATAAACCAGCAATGTCTCCGAGGTCCTCGTCAAACCATAGACCTCCGCCTTATCTTTCACACACAAACAAACACTCGCACTACCTCAGATTTACACAGTATCGCACCGCATAAAGTTCCCTGAGAATAAAACATGCCTGCTAACTTTCTGCTGATCCTGGTACAGAAATATATTACCAAATTAGCCACAGTTACAGAAGCACAGCGAGACACTGTGGTAATGCATTGAGTTGCTGGGATCCTAATACTTTGAGGGCTAAAATATAAAAAGAGCACTGTGAGGTACTAAATTATGCATTTCAGATGAGTTATTTAGCATTATGCAGCTGATAATCTGCTGGCTGTGTACAAAACGACTGCAGGAATACACTGTGCCCATTTTATAATTAGGTCTGTCTTGGAGTTCGTTCTTTCTTTCTTTCTTTCTTTCTTTCTTTCTTTCTTTCTATCTATCTATCTATGCTGAAATTTTCTTTCATCACACTGAAACTTCACTAAACAGCCACAGCAGACAAGTATGACTAATTAAGGTGTTTGAAGCAGTTAAACGTATTTTATGGATTTTCATATTTTCGCATTCTTGTAAACATTCACGAAGGCGACCGGGCTTCTCTGATCAGCTGCGTTTCCATGGTGACTGATCAGGAGCAGAAACACCAGCAATCTTTAAGGTCAGAGGGTGTCCTTGTCTGCGTTTAAATGCTGCCCTTGTCCTCTGACCTGCCTTGTTGCACACATCCATCCCACAACAAGCTGCTCCTTAATTATTAGTGTTTATAAAGACATTTTTTTTTGCATCGAAAGTATTTACAAATAAAAAAAATATACCATATCACCCCGTGATCCTAAATTGGGTAATTGGTTGTAAGATGGATAGATGAAATCAAACAATGTAAAGAATTCTATTTATTGTTGAACAGACAAAAAATGCTAATAATGAGTACTCAGCAAACCAAAACAAAATAGGCTTTGAAAGATTAATCATAGTCCAAGTGTGAAATTAACGACCTACATAAATTATACTTCTGCAAAAAAAAAAAAGAAAATAAAATGCTGATTTAAGTTATCCTTAGTGGCATGATTAACTAATAGAAAAACATACTACATCTATTATAAGCAAATGCTTCACGAATATAGGGATTATATTTGACGTGTGTGGCCATAATATTAGGAATATTATGGTAATTAGAGTACTAATTGTTGCTCAACATGAGGGCATGGCAGGCCTTTGACATGGATCACATATCCAGGGCTAACACTCTGGTTAGGGGCCTCATCCTCGACATCACAAAGCACAGAGGGCGTTTTGGCAGAGCACACCCTACAAACCGGGACAGGGAACAGCTGCTTTGGAAGAGCTCAAAACCAACTCTCTTTTATCACCAGACTAGCTTTATCAAACAATCCAAAAAATCTAGTCTCCACACTAACCATATGTTAATCCACAGAACACCAAAATGAATATCGCAAGCTCATCCCCATATGTCTCAGGATATGAGATGCTACGGATGAAAAATTCAAAATGTTTATCGCCTAACTGGACTCATAAATGCTTATATTTTGATGATTAAATGAGACGCAAGGTTTTTTTTGTTCCACTTATAACAGACTAGTAGAGCTGAGGACTGAAAAATTAAAAAGTTCTTAAATTTATAGCACATACATTTTTGGGGGATGGTGGGTGCTGGGTAGTATTGAGGGGGGGGGTGAGGAACGAGTTGAAAGGTGGGAAAAATGAGGCTCGTACCCTAAATATGGCTCTGTATACATAAGTGACACACAGTGACGAATGATTTTTGTATCGCTTACTCGCTGTCATGGATACTCCTGGATCGCAGTCAGTCACATTACAAACTTTGCAGTGACTGCCGATTCATGTAAACAGGACCCACGGGCCAATCACGTATGCGAGCGACTCATTTGAATTCATTCATTGTAAATTATTAAAAGTTAATGATCTTTTCAAATACTTTTGTTTTGGGAGAGGTGCGATCGTTCCTTTACTCGTTTTCCTCTATCCGCTCTGCTCTTCTTTTTCGTTATTTACTCTTTCCCTCCTCCTTTCCCTTTCTTCTCTCCATCCAAACAAGTAATGGGCTTATCGGGTAAATTAAAAAGGCATTTAAAAGAGAAACAGTTGCACAGTAATATAATTTAAATGGGAACAGCTATCTTGGCTGTGGAGAGTATTTTGTGAACAATGACTCGATGATGAAACTGTAATGAAATTTTGTTTGCCGAAAGACATAAGACTAGACAAACTCTTTTCTTATCTAAAGTATATTTTCGGATGACGCTCATCTTTGAAAACCCTAAAAAGCTTGAGCTTGTCTAGAAATTGGCATTAGAATCGTTTAAGAAGGCCTAACCCATTCCATGTGACCACAAAAACCACATTTCATCAAATACAATGGACATAAAATCCTTTATCTGCCCAAACTCCAACCCCAAATTTATCTCTGCTCTAAATGGCATGCATTACAGGGCTACGATATCTAGTGGATCTCGAACTGCTGCTGAGCCCATTTTATAATAAATAAGCTTTAGGTGTCTAGGACTGATAAATCTGCTGAAGGTGCATGAATTTTAGCGCAGAGAATAACCACCAGATTAACCACCAAATGACACGTGAAATGATGGATTAACCACCAGATGACACATGATGCAGAAGACATTCTGAATATGGAAGTTATGGGAAGTAAATCTGAAATACAAACTAAATCTATATTAATGGGACCCCCCATAACCACTGGATAAGTGGATGGATGGATGGATGGATGGATGGATGGATGGACGGATGAATGGATGGACGGATGAATGGACGGACGGACGGACGGATGGATGGACAGATGGATGGATGATGGGTGGACAGACGGATGGCTGGATGGATGGATGGATGGATGATGGGTGGACGATGGATGAATAGATGGATCGATCAATGAAAGAATGCAATGAATTTGATAATCTTACTGTAATTCATACTACTAGTTAGACAGCAATATTCAATGACAGGTCTTTAAGTTGTCATCTGAATTTAACGATACATCCATACTGAAGACAACTATACCTTTGAATCCACTTCTAAGTGTCACAAGTAGAGCACATGAGCTTTGGGCATTAGCAGAGAGACACCTCGCCACCCCGTCACGAAAGGTTTGCTCGATTTATGTTCGCTCATCTTGGAGGGGAACTGTCGTCTTTGCCAGCTCTGTCTCACGGTAGCAGAACCATAATCTGAAAAGCTGAATTAACATACTAAAATTAGACAGAAATGTTCTTAAATTCCTTACATTCTAAAACAGCCCATCACAAACTAGCCCTACTTGACATACCACATCACACATGAAGACCACCCACCAACTCGTCCCAATACTACCACTTACCAGAGGTGGGTAGTTCAAGCCCAGAAAGTAAAAATTCAGACCAAGATTTTGTTTCTACCAGCCAGTTGAGTACGCTGGTCTGGATTTTTTACTTTCTGGACCTTAACTATCCACCTCTGCCACTTACTACCTGCTCTCGTAATTTTAACTACGGTACAAACATTGAAAGCACCTTGTCCCCCCACCCCCACCCACCCCCTTTCTTGGAATGAGGTAATAAATCAACCCAGTTGTCTTGGGTTTGCTTATAACACTGTGTCACCCATATGAATCGCAATATAAACCCAATAAACATTTTAAATTACCAGACTTTCTTCTGGGTGGATGCAAATCCATATAGAGATGTAAGTATTTTTCACAAGCAGGTGCTATAAGCAGAGCATATAGCTCTCTCTTCTGACAGGCCTTAGCAAATAAAGCCAAACTATTGTCATATACTCCATAATAAATTACAGCCTACCAATTTTTTCCCCCTCGCTGCTAGGATTCATGTACTGTAGTGCGGCTTCATCTTAAAAGTCAAGCCCTGTTGGTTGATTTATAATTTTCCTATAACTCTCTGCAGCTAATATATAGAGTTCATGCATAAACAGGCTGGTATTGTACAGCTGCCGATTTTATGAGTTCTTAAGTAATTGGAATAATCACAAAGACTGATGATATTTCGTAAAACCCGGTCAGCACAATTTTAATGGAATAAACAGAGAGTAGGCAGGTGAAATCGTGTTAAAAATGATTAATTTCAGCAATGCAAAAAGAATGCATGAGGAAGCTTTCTCTCATCCCGCTCTGCCAAGTTTAACGGGGTCAAACATGGAAGCAAGCATGCTGTACACCTTCATATATACACACACGTCAACGTGTTCACTTTCTGAGGCTATGTCAGAAATTACGTTTTACCTGATCACTCGTGTCTAACTAGTGCCGACGTTACTCAATCGAGTTTTTAAATAACGACTTCTGAGGATTGCAGCGATTTGCCGCTTCATCGTATGGTGGGTGTCGAATATATTCTGGGGGGGGGGGGGGGGGGGGTGTTTTAGGAAAGATTAACACTGAATTGTCACGATTGAAAGGCTGTGCTAAAAGTCGTGCCACCCCCACATTACCTTGGCAGAGACAGACAGTAAACATAGCTCGGAGTCAGGGCTGCATTCTGACGGACGGGATGTTGGCAAATGGGCTCCCAGAACCCGCAAGCTGCGGTCACAGCCAAGGACCAGAACCAAATATTTGTTCCTATGACTGGTAAACACAAAAATAAGTGGTATTTGAAATAAAAGTGAGTGGTATTTGAAATAAAAGTGAGCGGTATTTGAATATTTTCGTTGTGAGTATGCTCCGTCCCAGGATTCTCATAATTAGTTTAATAACTTAGCGAAGTTAAAACGGATCTGTCGGAATGGACTCTTTATTTCACAGGACAGTTCTGGTGTGTGTGGCCGTGCCCTTCATAATTACTCTGCATGCCATGCTAACCTCTCAAACACAAAGTCGTGGAAAAGAAACAAAGGCTTAATTAAAGGTGTTATTGCTATTTATTTTCTTCTCTGACGTGACACTTGCCGTCTCCACGCGGTTATGACAGCCGAGGCAAATGAATATGAACCTCATGCGTTACATTTAAAAATGACTATATGTTTATATTATTGACAAAGATATAAAAATCTAAAGCTAATTACTGCAATAAGTACGACAAAATATGTGAAACTAAATATATAGGCCTAGTTGTTGATAATAATAATAATCAACAATGTACGTGTAATTTACACCTGAGAGGTATGGTATGGTAGCTATATGGTGAACAGCAGGAGCGGTCAATCCTACGGGCGGCATAGGCGGCCGCCTAGGGCACCGACTTCTGAGGGGGGCGCCGATTTACCAGCCATGTTTCACTTTGTCTTGGAGACGGGCGCTGGTGCCCGATGACGCTCGGCTAGGTGGCTGCATTGGCTTCTAGTACAGTTGCCTTTTGAGCTTACGGCTCAGCTCAGACTGGGACCTGTCACATGCCAGCCCCTCCGCACCGCTCCCCCTAGCTGAAGTTTGCAGGACGTGTCCCCTTCAGTGGCCCTCGAGCCCGGTTTCTGGTGCTCTCTCGCTTTATACCAGCGGGGGAAAAAATTATAAACTTGGAAATTGGGTTGATAACGTATCAGCTGGCCCAGTGCACGCACACGCTATTGAACTGTAACCGCGGATATATGCTGATCGTGTAGAGTTAACGGTGGGGTCATGATTAAATATGACCAATTATTGGGTAAGTGAAGTAATTTGACAGAAGTATGTAGCAAAAATGGGAAAACACGACGCTGTTAGCCAGAGTGTGCTCTGCTTTTGAACAGAGAGATTAAAGAATCCTTATGAGCGGCAACAAACCAATACCCAGAGCCACGATAGCATGGCAAAACAGTCATTTTATCTGATTCGTAAATAATTCCTCCCAATTGCCCAACTGAAACACACGTTGAAGGGAATCTGCCCCATTTAAGCCTTCTTTCTGGTACCATATGTCCGATGTAGGCTAGGGGAGCTTATCGTTCTGTACCCTCAGTGGTAAAAACTGCAAAAAAAAAGGAATCAGCTTTTTAATTTATTTTATCTTATTTTTACTTCCCTTCCTCTGTAAGCCTGGCAGGTGCTCTGTTTGCACTGGAGAGTTTCGGAGGACAGAATTGCCCCAGAAAGGAGGAGGGGCGACCATTTTCCTAGATCGTAGCTTGCATGACTTTCCCATGGGTGAAAGTGGACAGGCTTAATTGCATTAAGAAGTGGGAGATGACAGTCAGGGAGTCTTTTTGCATATCCCATCATACTCTGCTCGGCATACACACAGGGGTGAGAGCGTTAGGGTCTGAGGAGGGGGGAGGCCATATCCCCAGCGCCCCTGGGGAGTTTTTCGGGAATCTCCGAGGCGGATGCTTGATTAGTCCCAAGCTGTATTTATGCATCGGAATCCCTCTGCTGTCACTTCTGTGCTCCACCCTCCAGACGGGAGCATTTTTCAAACTGCAACCCCCCCCAAAATGCATCAAACGAACGACTGGGGCGTGTTATTGGAGATGAGTTATCGATTCGAAGGTCTGCACGTTGTGAATGAGGAAGTAGGACCCGGCACGAGGGGGAAGTATTCAGGAGGGAAACAGTGGAACAGTGCGTGTGGGCGTCACCCTTTTAATGGATTCCTGCACCCAGCATTTCTTAATGGCCGCAGAGCACGTTCCAAGGCACCAGTCAGCCAATGAAAATGAGTTTTTTACATGACAGCCAATCAGAGATTCATTGCACACCCTCCCACTCCGCCCCCTCAACAGCTGCACCGGGGCATCCTGTGCAATTCATTATTCAATCTCGTTAATGGCGTCGGTTTTAGCCGAACTAGGTGGTGTGGGGGGGGGGGCAGATTACGTTTACGCTTACCTTAAGCTGGAGAACAGCTGCCATATCTTCTGCTCCAGGCTTCCCTTCAGAGCTTGCCCATCCTTCTCCTGGCCACAGCAAGGCCCCTAGCATGACTGTCCATAGCCCCGTCCAGGCCATTGGCGTCGACCTGTCAGGGAGAACGAATCGGGAGTGAAACGGCGGCCACCCCGACCGCATCGCAAAGAGCTCAGGCCGGGCCAACCGCTGACGACGACTGGCTAGCGGCAGGCCCCCAATCAAGCGGAGTAACTGCAGTTTTTGTAACACCACGGTCAAACTGAGCATCCAGACAATGAAGTCGGGTTATTATGAGATAACTACAAATCTGCTGTATCCACTAAAAGTAACACGACTCTACAGCTTCGTGGAATCAATTAAATGTGCTTCTGTTATCTGATTCGAACGTTTAATCAATAATATGAATTAGGATTAAGTATAACTCGACTTTATCTATCATTCAGTTTTTGATGTTATGTTTGTTGTTCTATGCAATCAAGTGACTGATGATATATAAATATATTAATATTTTTAAACAGAAACTCACCTGAAATTACAGGGTCAGAATTCAAGAATCTAGGATCTAGACCTGCAACAACTTTCAGGCTTCAGTATGTGGTTTCCTATGCCTAGAATGTAAAATAATAATAATAATAATAATAATAATAGGGTGTAAAAATTAGTCATAATTAGTCCTGCGATTAATATGGAATTTTATTTTCTCGGTGAATTGTAAATGGGAAAAAAGAGCCCAAAATCCAGGAAGTTGTTAACACGCTGTAAACAGTTATACAGCGTTTGCCCAGAAATTTAGCGAACAGCACAGCTGACAAGGCAATAAACAAGAAGTAAGATGCACCTGTATTGCCTGATATAGGTGTTAACACCTCCAGGCCTGGATATAGCACAGGAAACGGGCACATTTCAGGTTAATCACAGACTCGGGATAAAGGGAGGAATAACTGTTGGAAGGTTGCAGTGAATTAAACAGCGCAGTCAAACATGCAATGATTTTGATTCCTGTTCCTTTTTCCCTCTATTTGATACCTAAGGGGATATTGACTGTCTCCAAAAGCTCAATTTAATTTCAATCTGTTTCTTATTGATCATGCTTATTGTCATTCTAGACTTTGTGAAAATCAAGTTTAAGGTCATTTGATGTGTTTCAGAGTAACTGTAGTGACAAGCACGTGGCCATCCAGTGTCAGTCCGGTCTATGTACGGTCAACTGTCTCGTCCGTAGCCTGGTGCACACGATGTCGGGTTTGGATCCTGTTCTTCTTGTTTTGCTGCCCCATATTGCACGTCGCCATGGAGTCACCGTCGTCCGGCAGCCTCCAAGAAGCACGCCCATGAGAACTGAGATATCTTTTGCTAAACGTGAACATATATCGAACGGCCGGGACCTGATTTCCCAAGACTCTGCCTTAGCCAGCACGACAAGTGCTACAAATTATACCAGCAGAAAAATGAAAATCGTTACCCCAAATTAACCCGCCTAATTTATGGGCAAAAATGTTATGCTAATTTAATCAAAGTCCCCAACCACTTGAGACGAACGGCCCCATCCTTGCGGCCGGCAAACGTACCCATACACTTTCGCTAACGGACTTAATAACTTTTAACACGGTTGCAGGCGGACCAACATCCCGTGTTGCGTTAACGAGGCCGTGACCAGTTACTGTGCCCCCGTTGTGGATTCGACGAGAGAGAGGAAATCGAGCTGCCCGTCAGGGAGAGAGCGACTCGTATTTCACCCACTATCGCTCTGACACCAGGTTAACGGGATGAATTCTTCCCGAAGTTTTAAACGACAAGACTACGTGGTAAATCTCCAGCCTCCTGAAGTGTTTCGGAAGGTGTACGGCCATGCCACTGGGGAGCTACGGTGGTGAAGCGTTCTTTGTCCCGACACAGAGGACGACGCACCCACGGACTTGCAGCTGAGACGAAGGTGACAGGAAACCCGCGGAAACCAGGACTGCATTTGCATTTATTAATTTAGCAGACGCTTTCATGCAAAGAAACTAAGTTCAGCTCAGTGCAAACAAGGTCAGGAAGCAGAGATATTAAAGATTCACTACGTGTCGAAATTACGTGCAGAGGAGTTGTTCTACGATACAACTACTCAGCAATACAATACTGTAGAGTCTAGAATTTCTCAAAATTTTATAAAATCACATGCTGGTTAATATTTAGGTAGTGGAGCAGGAACCTTCCAATGTTTCTAGACAAATGTGCGGCTTTTTTATTATTGAAAAGTGAGCAAAAACCTGAAGCCCTGAGGTCAATAGGAAAGCTCATTCCTGCTTCAAACGGCAACCTCAATGATCATCCGTACTTATCACAGCTGTGAGGAACATCATTTATTCACACATTTTTTTATAGGACACCTGGGTTTCATTTGGGCCAATTTTCCTTTCGTTCACCTGCACGAAGCTACTAGCTAGTTGCTCGATAGCGATAAGAGTAACAACTTTGACCTTTCTCGTTCTTTCGTTCGGAGAGTAAGGAGATTATCTGACGATGCTTTGCGGACAGGGCAAGGTCCCCGGACCGAAATGTACCACACGTCTAAAAAGCCGGCTTACTTCTCAGAGCTCTGGTGTTTATATAGCCTGAAACATGCTGGGATAAAGTCAGCACGGAGCAGCTAAAGCCTTAAATTACACATATAGAGATCCTTGACATTTCCTGGCCAGCCCGAGCCACCGTCCATGTTAATTAGCATCTGACTTTCGTTCTTAAAGTCGCTTTAGAAGAACGGCGCAATGGCCAGGTGGAAGTGAGACCTTGTGGTGTTGTGCCTGCGCTGTCCCGCACGGGACGACGGGAAGCCTTCTCTATATCGCGAGCGAGTCAGAGTCATGCTGACTGAAGCCTTCTCTATATCGCGAGCGAGTCAGAGTCATGCTGACTGAAGCCTTCTCTATATCGCGAGCGAGTCAGAGTC
>JAODLC010000052.1:3082770-3093375 GCA_026781145.1 Hippopotamyrus pictus | reverse complement strand
TTACATTAAATACCCCCCCCCCCCCCCACCCCAGGCATCATAGCAACAGATCTACTGCGGTACGTATGTAGCAGCAGAAATGTAACCAGGATTCCATTAACAGATACTTTGTTAAATGTTTTTTTTTTTTCGTTCCTTTTTTCAATTGCATGATTCAACAATTGTATAAATCGCAGGGTGGGAAGACAATAAATCCAACATCCTAAACTATGTATCACATAGCGTTTTAGCGGGATAATTGCTGAGTGACACAAACATGCCAGCGCACAAGTATAAATGCTTGCAACAGCGTTGGCCATTTCTGTAGGTCACGGCGCAGCCCCCGACGCAGAAATATAAATGAGTCTTAAACCTCAGAGGCATTTTACAATAAACGGATTTCTGATGTCTCGCCCCCCCCCCCCCGGGTAGTAGCCATGGGGTACTCACTCCGCCGTGAACTCGTGGGTGCCCACGGGGATGCAGTAGACGAACTGCATGGCGCTCCAGAGACGGTGGAACTCGACGCACTCGTCCACGTGCATGACGCCGTTGGTGGGGGGCGGGCCACGCCACACGGCGTCCTGAAGGTAGCTGCGCACGCGGGTCAGGATCACCTCGAACATGGAGAGGCCGCAGCACAGACGTTCTTTGGTCAGCAGGTCTCCCTCACGGGCGATGGAGATTTGCTGTAGCCGGACGCAGGGGGGAGAGTGGGTCATTACCGATGACTGCGAATAGTAGCTATTTTATGGCACCAAGGTTATAAAGCTGTCAACACAATACCAGGGGCGTCAGAGGGACATGAGTACCATTACAGATTCATGTATACCCTGGCAGATTCAGGGGGCCCAGAACTTAACAGGGGCCCTGAATAGGAAGAATTATAATGTCCCCTGGGGGCCAAATTCCATCAAGCATCCAAATTTTTTTTTTTAAAGATACACAATAAACCAGCTGGATAGAGGTGGCGGATGATCGATCACTTGATCCAGATTCAAATCAATTTCACTCCTCCAGTTGGTGACCAGTTATGTATACGCTTGGGAAATATTACACATCTGCTTGGCAAATTCTCCTGTGGGGTTACAGGCAGAGAAGGTGACAGGGAGCCCAGAATTTCTGGCTATGCTCTACGCAATACAGGGGGACCTTTGAAAGCAAGCTGTTAGTATAAGAGTCTGGCAGCTGAAAAGACATGTTAAGGGGACCCATATGCCAACGCCCCCCCCAGACAGTGAGAAAAAGAGGGCAAGCTACTCTAGGCAGAGAAGGCTTGAGGACTCTGTGAAGAAAGGTCAGGCTAAAAAAAACCTTTTCTCAAAAGGTCCATCTGCAGCTCTGGGTTGGAAAACCTTAGCAAGACCTCTTCATTCAGCAGCTGAAAGCATCAGATTTCACACATTTAAAAGCGATAGATTCAGTTTTGTTCAAATTATAGGCAACATAGTGAAATTGTGATTAAGTAAAATTGTGAACAAGGTTTGTTTGTTGTAGCGGATGTCAAATGAATCATACTTGCCATTTATCATCCTGTGAGATCAGGGCTGTCCTGACATTAAAAATGGGCCCTAGACTGGACCCTGGATTACCACATGATAAATTTTACCAGTCCACATACGCATTAGTCCACTGGGAAAATTCCCAGTATGCCAAATGGCCAATGAAAACAGGTATGGGATTACCATGTGTGTCTCATACTTCAACATGGAATAGGCTTTCTGCAAGCGAAAGCTCTCGAAGAACTAATGCTCACGTTCCACGAATCAACCAATTCGCAAATTTAATTTCCATTGCAGTTCTGTAAATAACTTCTTTTTAAACCATAAAGGTCGTGTGAGAGGAACATGAAAACTTTTTTGCAATATTTTTACGAAACTTGAGTGCTTCCATTAATGGTTTTCCAGTCTGCATCTGTGCAAAATGCACAAAATCTAGGTTAATGGAAACAGTAGTTCTAGTCAGGGTTTGGCGTCGGTTATCTTACGGTACAAAGTAATCACGCTGCATGGGCCTTTCAGTAACTAACCAGCCCCCTCACAGCTACTATGCAATTTACTTCCAGTCAAACCTGTTTTTTTATTGCCTCTAGTGTTTCTGCACTGGGAAAATGTGCATACCATCATCCCCACAGCCTTTCCCAACAAACCAGCTCTCCGGCTTTCCCAGAGAAACGCCCCGATCTGGCGAAGCAGCCCCCGGCTCCTGGGCTCACACTCGCTACTCCGCTGTGAGTTTGCTGGCACTCACACGCTCAGCGCGCCGTAAAACCCGCTGAAGGCCGAGCTGTCGCGAATCCGAGAGCCGTGCGAGAACGAGACAGATGGACGCAGAGAAAAAAAAAAGGGGAACGTCAGAAAAGACCGATCTCACCTGCGGCGTTCCTAATCTTTCTATCAGGGGTACCAGGTGCAGGGGGGCATATTTTGCCTCCAGCCTCTTCATCCGCACATCGAGACGCTCCCCCTCTGCACAAAATAATGACGACAGAACAGTGAACCCTGAACAGTAACCTGAACAGAAACCGGAGTCACACAAAGGGAATCTCATGATGACATCGGGAGAACATGCAAACTCCACACAGAGAGCAACGGCAGAGATTTGAACCCTGGTCCCACAGGTGTGAGGCTAACCAGTGCAGCACCCAAGCAAGAATAATACAAAAATAACAATAATTGTTGCTGTTGTTTTCCTGGTGCTCCGTGTTTTATGTGAGGTAAAGTAAGATAAAGTGAGATAAGATAAGATAAGATAAGGAATAAATACCTTTGATGTAAACTCTAGGAAGGATGTTTTGAAAAGGGGCAGCATGAAGTAAGTCACAGACTTCTTCCTGGGACTGGATTAAAACACAGACTTGATCAGCATGAACCTATATCTAAGTACATTAATATACCAAGGACAGCTCACACACAAATTATAAAGGAGAAAAAAAAACACTCTTCAGCCCGCAGCTGTGAAATGACAAAAAACTGATGTGTAACGAGGGACGAGAATGCGAGCGTTAATGCACGGGTGCACGTGCGATGAAATCACGCCAGTCTGTGCACTTAAAAACCGACACACACACACACACACGTTAAAATGGCTGCCAGTCACTGCTTAAGCTCCGCCCACACAGGCCTGTCCGTACAGCGGCATCGCTGGCCCTAAGCACCCATCTGTACCTCGTTTCAGTTAGTGTTTTTGAAGAAACCTAAAGGTGATGACACAAAACACGCAGACACAAAAAGCTACCACCAAATTAAAAAAAAAGTCAAATTACTCAACAGACAACACTGATCTACTTCACATGACTGTATTTTCAGTTATTCCCTCTGCAAATATATTCATTTCAGTTGTATTTTCCATTTATATAATCACATTATTTTTTTTTTTAGTTTTTCAGTCATGCTTTACAAATCCCGTTACGCTAACTCACACAAATGCCAGGCAAAGACTGCATATGAGTTTGGCTGCAAAAATGCTCTTTTAAAATTTGTTAAACATCAAAATGTTACTATAACTGATTGCTACAGTCCAGGCCAGCTGCCGCCCATTCTCAGAGATCATTACACATGGAGAATTACAATAAAGGACTGTATTATCCTACAAAACAATAACTATTTCCAGTCATCAGGTGAAAGTGTAAGGTAGCGACATACCATAGTAGCATTTAAGATAAAGGGTGCTAAAGGTTGATTAGCGAGTCTGAGGCTAATAAGTCTCGTTTCAAATGGCAAACGGAAACTCTGTCATCTGTGAAGTTTGCAGGGAGGAATTACTGCATGGAGGGCAAATGAAAGTTGGTCCGTGAATGGAAGACAGAGGCACAGCTGGGAACGACTGATTTGGGAGAAGGCACATCTAAGCGGCAATTCTAGGATTTTTTTTAAGGTAGGCGACATAGCAACGGCCATCCTTATCATTAGCCAATGATGTGTTTTGAATCTGTGAATGACAGGAGAGGAGGTATTTTGGGGGCCAATCAGCTTTCAGCCTCATGTGGCCCCACCCCTAACCACATCCTGCTTCATTATCCAATCAGTGCTACAAGCCCATTAAAAATATGGCCAAAATGCAAAAGTATCTGCCAATATGCCCCATTAAACATGGCAGCGGTGTAATGCGACGTGTTAAATCAAACGTTCACTATCAGATGTGCCTCATTTGACCAGCAGGCGGACATGACACGTAGGAGGGAGTGTTTGACGAATGAGTCGACAGGCTGAGTTCTGGGTTAGCAAATTCACTGGAGGTTCATCCGAACACGAAGGGAAGTCTCTATCAGAAGTAAACAAAATGAAGAACAACCATGCAAACGAACAGGCAAAACAAAATGTGTAGAGGAAATTCACAAAATACCGAAGTAGACAGATTACCACTGTGAGAGACATAAAAAAGCATAAATGCTTCCACACAAAACATAACAAATGCCCACACAAAGAAAACACTTGTTGCCATGGAAACCATGGGAGTTAAGCCAAATCTTACTTTTGTCCAATTTGTGTTTTCTTTTTGTTTGCTGTTTATGTGTGATTCTGGGTACAAATTGACCAGACACTTTTCCTGCTTATAAATGGCATCCTGTTCCCCTCGGGTAAAAACTGTGAAACTAAGTTGTACATTCCATGGCAGATTAAATGATGAACAGAACAGGTGACACAACAGGAACTGAAACCGGTGTTGCTCATAACTGAATCGTTAGCTTTTTTTTTTTTTTTGCTATCATGGAAATGGCTAATCTCTTACCACCTGCAGTATTTGCCAGCATGTAATGAGAGAGAGGTAGTGTTTCAAGAAGAAGCACGATCTGATTACAGCCAACCCACCCTGGGCACACGTATCAAAACACTGACGCACGCCTGCATGCACACACACACGCACACACACACACACACACACACACACACACACAGAAACACAAATAGACACTCCAGGTCCCTGGTTACCTGTGTGTTACAGATAACAATGAGATTCATTCCATGAAAACAGTCCCATTATGACAGAGAAATGAAATCCCACCTTTGGGACACAACCGAGTGAAAGCGAAGCCTCACCTGAACCTCACTGAAACTTCACTGAGACCAGATTGGGGCCTCAATGAGATCACATGACAAGTATCTGTGGCCACACTAAGACCTCACTGATGCCATACTGACATCACACTGAGACCTCTCTTAGACTTCACCGTGTCCTTACCGAAACCTCACTGAGATCACATGAGACCATACTGAGACCTCACTGAGACTTCACTTATAGTTCATTAGACTTCACTTAGACTTCACCGTGTCCTTACTGAGGCTTCACAGACACTTTACTAAGATTTCACTTAGACTTCACTAGACTTCAATTATACTTCACTGTGTCCTTCCTGAGACCTCACTGAGACTTGACTGAGATTTTACTTAGACTTCACTTAGACCTCATCGTGTCCTGAGACTTCACTGAGACCACAATGAGAGCACACTGTGGCCTGATCTTTTGAGTCCAACATTCCAGCTGAGATGTGTTTAATATAATTTACTCAACTGCAGTAACCACTGGGCATTTTCTGGTTGGAGATTAACCAAAATTAGAGCATTTCGAATCAACAATTGTGTTCAGTATTGTAGGGAGCAGTTATTTTCACTGGAAGGTTATTTATAGTAAAAAGAGAAGCTGTGCGTATTGGGATGAAAGGTCTCTGGGTGTGGTTACTAAACCGGCTTAAGCTGACCAAATGTCATCACAGACAGGGTCTCAAGACACAGGCTATAGGACAACTGCAGACAGCAGAAGCGGACAGGCGTGCCCTGATACCCTGGACATTCATATACCAAGCTGTAGAATTTCTGGTTCTCAACGTAGGATGTGCAGTAGAGAATGGAATATACACTCCACTGTTGTTGAATTGGTTCAAATGCCAGTGCCTCATTTATTAGGAGAATTACGTGAGGAGTAGAGGAACGAGAGGCCAGAACCAGAGATGGCGCGGCACCAGAGATGGTAGCGTCTCGTCCAAACATAGCGCCCGCCGGCGAGTGCCTCTCGCCTGAGCCCTGCGATCGAACGGGAGGTGCGCCGTGGCGTGTGAAACGGCGCGGTCAGCCTCACCAGCGCTTGCTCGACCAGCAGGCAGAAAAGTATGGCGTTGCCGACCTCCCGCAGACTCTGGAAGACGTCGGTCTTCAGCTCGGCGTACTCGATGATGTCCTTCAGCTGGTGGTGGAAGAACTCCAGGATTCCTGCGAAAGTGTTGCGATATGTGAAGGCGGGACGGAGTGATCTGCCCCCCCTCGATGGACGGGTCAGTCCATTCTAACTTTGCTTTGAAGTGGCACAACAGACTTATACACAGCTTATAATAATAATCATCATAATAATAATTACAATAATAATATTAATAATAATAACATTTTATTGATCCCTGTGGGGAAATTTTTGTTTTTCCTACCCGTCTCCATGACACACAGACACTAAGCTTGACAGGAAGGGCAGCCACCTGCAGCAGTACCCATGGAGCTGGGGGTTAAGGTCATTGGTCAAGGGCTCACAGACATGTGACTATTAAGCTGAGGCTGGGCTCAAACTGGTGACCCTCTGACCACAGACCCAGAGGCTTAGCCTGCTGAGTGATATACCGCCCCCCCCCCCCGAGAATTTTAGATGAAAACAAACATGCTCTGGCACGTCTTGACCTCTCTGCTAGAAGCCACCAAGGGTGAAGATCAATATTGCACGACTCAGGAGTTGATTTGAGGGGATCATCTTCAATCACCAGCCAGTGATCTCACCTGGAGAACCATATTCGTGCCGCGGAAGTCGACAGATCTTTGGCATGACCTCTATGAGAGTCTTCACATACTGCAGAATGGTGCCCTGCAGCTGAAAAACAGGGTGGACAAGGAATGACTCCGAATCCCTGGCACATCCTGGCCGGAAGCTTCCGCTTTCTGGCTTCCACTCTCAGGCTATCCATGAGGTCATTCTTAACCTTTCAACCTGTTTGGCGAGGTCTTTCCGAAGAAGGAAGAACAGGGCAAATGCTGTTTTCCCTGTTAGGGTTAGGGTTAGCGGGCAGCCACAAGCACCAAAATGGTGCCTGTAGCACCTGTGAAATCGCTGTGATCGAAAACAACACAACCCTTCAGAGAAACACAGATAGCTACAGTGCTACAAAAGTCAACAAGATTCGTTTTATATGGTCCTCACCCAGACCGATGATTCTCCCCATACATCCAGTGGACACCTAATATTTAGGTCTACGCACAAAGATTAAAGAGACAGAGAAGGCAAGCTACAGTATCACTCTACACTGGAGAAATGTGTGTTAATGACCCAGACTCAACCTGCAGATAGAGATAAGCCAAGCGATGTCTTTGAATAAATAGCACCTGTCATGGCAACTAGAATCAACACATTCGGCACAGTGTGAGGCCAGAGCTTTCGTGTGAATCACTTGCTGAAAGCTGGATAACGGACAACGCTGACGTTTCACAGATATCTACCTGCAGGACGACACCTTCAAAAGCACATCCAGTTTACAATGTGGCCAAGCCGTAAACTACCTTTCTGTTAACAATACCCGAGCGACACCGCAGGTAATAAAAGCAAGTCCGAGCCCGTTTAACAAAAACAGGTTGCGCGGTTTATGACCTTGGCTCTTTCTTACACTGAGAACTTTCACTCGTGATTAATTAGATGTTACTTTTGTTATTTATTTTATCGCAGGAACGTGAACGCGGCCATCGACTGGGATGACCGATCGCCGCTGCGGACTCTTCCGGAGAGCCGGCAGGCTGCCGCAGGAATGATTACCTCCCTGCTGCGAATTTCAGACCCCGAACATGTTCCGGGATTGTTAAACCTGCGCTCGAGGAAGTCAAGAAGAACGAGGGCGTCGCCCGATTGAAGTGTGTGGGGGGGGGGGGGTAATGACCTGGCCTGCTTACCTAAGCCTGTATGTAAAGGATGTGCTTAACAAAGAGTTAGGTAGCAGAAAGAGGAATAACAAAGTTCTGCTTTGTGAGGGTTATTACAATGGATTATAAGCAGTGTGCCCCCCCCCACCCCGTTTTATAAGCCAAACACACCCAGGCAGCTTTGCTTGTGTCGTGTATTTTTAGAATTCGAAAATGTCTGCATCTGCAAACCCATTCAGGTGTGGACCTAAGGCCAGCCAACGGGTTACTGCGTAGAAGGTTACATCTCAGAAACGACTGCAGACGACAGGTTACAAACTCAATTCTGTCTGGAACAACAACGTATGTCCCAGACGGCCTTGTCGCCCCTCCCCCACACACATCCCTCACCTCCAATCTGTACAATCTCTACCCCCACTCTCCACCCCTCGCCAAAGCTCTCTCCACCCATCCGTTTCGTAACTTCACCCTACAAGACCGATCTCAAAACCATACATATTCCTCGTCCAAGAAATTCCAATAGCTCACTTAAAAATGTAACATTCGCTAGACGTTGACTGCTTTGAATGCAGAGATGGTGGAAGACAAAACAGCAGGGCAGGGAGGAGCAGGCCGTGACTGCAATGCACAATGCAGACTAACATGCAGCTTCTTCATACCAAGCTCTTGACGATCTTGAGAAGCTCCTCCATCACAACGGCGATTCCCTGGTAACCAAGGAGACGGCAGATGGTCTTGAAGTGGGGCGGGCCCACAAAGTTACGGTAGGAGCTGTAGATGTGGGAGTACGCGATGTTCAGGGGCTGCGGAGGCAGGGCGCTCGTCAGTTCTGAGGAACACGCTTGCAAGGTTTCAGATGACATGATGCTGAATGGGGAAACATCTAAAATGGGCAAAGCTGCAGATAAAGACAGAGGCATTCTGGGAAGTTTTGACGTGTGTCAGACATTCGCACCTTGGACCCATACAGGTAATAAGGTTGAACATTGGCTGGTTTATCTCTCTGGGGCTCCTGGGTAAAAGGAATCGCCGTCCTTACAAACCTGAAATAATAATAATAATAATAATAATATTTATTAATAATAATAATAATAATAATAATAATAATAATAATAATAATGATAATAATAATAATAATAATCATCATTTCATACATAGAATGCAGCTCAAACTGATGACAGAAAAGCAGCTAATGTACAGGTCAATGAAATTCTAGAGATTAAATAAACCTGAGCAAAATAAAGAAGCGAAATAAACAAATAAAATGCAATAAAATATAAAAGAATGAAAAGATTAAAGTTATGAAAAGTACAAGCGAGTAAATAATAACATAAATAATAAATAATGAACATCATATTTTATGGATATGACAACAAAACGGCGAGATAAAGAGAAATAACAAAGGTAGCAAAAGAACAAAAGAAAATAACAGCACAATGATATAAGTTAACAGGAAAATAAAATGTAGCTAAAACTGTGGAAACGCCTCCAGTTTTTAGAGATTGCAGAACTTTATTCAGCTGCTGCTCCAGTTCCTTACTATCATCCAATGTAAAATATTTGTGACATTCTTTGATTGTTTATAAACATTACCGCCAATTTTTTGTGTAGTAATTTTTAAGCGCCAAAAATGCTAGGTGGCCACTAGTGTGTGGGAGGAGGAGCCAGAAAGATCCGGAAAGACGAAGACATGGGCGCACACACTGACCGGTTGGTGGAGCCGTTGTAGCAGTAGTTGGGCAGGAAGTCGAAGTTGAGCTCCCAGAAGACGTGCAGGGTGATGCGACCGTAGGGAGCAGAGACGTTGTGGTTGGCCTCGCGGAACATGGCGTCGAAGCTGTCCAGGGTCATGTGCTTGGAGAGCAGGCGGTGAGTCAGGCGGTTCACTTCTATCAACCATTCCAGCTCCTGTAGGAGACGGTCAGTGGCCGGAGTTAGGGACTGAGGGGGAGGGGCTTAAAGGCAGCAAAATGTACGGGCCGAAGGCCGTATCTCCTAGGCTTTGCAGACTAGAAGGATCATTAAAGTAAAGTGTCAGCCACACGATCCCCATCACACCACAGCCGGGAAGGACTCCGCACCACGATGGACGTGAGGTCCTCGCTCTCAAAGCGACTGATGGCTTGGTCCAGGGATTTGTACATGGCGGCTGAGATCCTCTGGGTGATAAGGCGGTTCAGGTCGATGGAGCGTCCTAGGAGCTGCGGAGAGACACACCTGATCACTCCCAGCAATACCAATGACTGCAGTTTTAACTGTGAAAAATACTGTGTTTTACTTTCTCAGACGAATAGAATTTTATTTATGGCAGTGCTTTACTGTTCCGTGTGGCACAATAGCTCTCCATGAGAGACTGAGACACATATATAAATGAGAGCAAGCTTGGGGTCACAGCGCAGGGTCAGGCGGCATGCAGCGCCCCCTGGGGCTGGGGGGGGTCACAGCGCAGGGTCAGCCGGCATGCAGCGCCCCCTGGGGCTGGGGGGATCACAGCGCACGGTCACCCGGCATGTGGCATCCCTGGAGCTGGGGGGTTAAGGGTCTTGCTTAATACCATTGGGTCATTGACCAATAGATTTTTAAGGGGCACCCAGTGCTAGAGATAAGCTTACAGTTACACTGCCACGGTCCCTATCCATATAAGGGCAGTATTCGGTATGTAGGACACACTGCCACGGTCCCTATCCATATAAGGGCAGTATTCGGTATGTAGGACACACTGCCACGGTCCCTATCCATATAA
>JAODLC010000052.1:3063150-3082670 GCA_026781145.1 Hippopotamyrus pictus | reverse complement strand
GGGCAGTATTCGGTATGTAGGACCTCACAAAACTCAAGCAACATTGACTGGGTGCTGGATTAATGACCCATCATCTTGTATTAGCTATTATGCTAATAATAATAATATTGACTTGACACTGCTGGAAACAAATACTGATATTAGCCTAGTGCTGACATGTTTGTACTACACCCAGAGGTAGATAGTCAAGGTCCAGGAAGTAAAAATCCGGACCAAGATTTTGCTTTAACCAACCAGTTGACTATAAAGAGTCACATTCATAGAGTGCTCAACTGGTTGGTTAAAGCAAAATCTTGGTCCGGATTTTTACTTTCTGCACCTGGACTATCTACCTCTGGGTGTAGTACAAACATTTCAGCACTAGGTTATTTCAGTATGCGTTTGCGTGAACGTACACCTACGTACTTGGACGTGTCTCTGCTTCAGCAGCGTCTCGTAGCGGTTGGAGGGAGGGTACGGAATAATCACGCCGTCGTTCTTACACTCAGCACGGAAGCGTTTGTCCAGCAGGACGCTGCGGGAGAAAAGGACGGGACCGGTAAGGTGACGGTCACCCAT
Organism: Hippopotamyrus pictus; assembly: GCA_026781145.1. NCBI lineage: Eukaryota > Metazoa > Chordata > Actinopteri > Osteoglossiformes > Mormyridae > Hippopotamyrus > Hippopotamyrus pictus. The sequence goes on along the minus strand of JAODLC010000052.1, from coordinate 3,082,112 downwards.
CTCTCACCTTCCAGACATGAGATTCAACCTTAGATACGTTAGTTTTGGGTAAAAACATTCCGGTATTAGAACCAGTTTGTACAATACATACGAGGACAGGATTAAGTCTGAAAATGATTAACATCCACTTACCTCCCAGCCATTGCCTTGTAGTAGGCAAATATCTGATCTGATAACTTGTAGACAAACTGGTCAAAACAGAGATTAACCTGAAATGAAACAATCCAGGTATAAATTTGTTGACCGAGATCGCAGTCTGTCTGTCTTGACGGAATTACGACTTCTTGGATGTTAAATCAGAGCAAGGACTTGGGATGTTACCTCTGCCTCGATTTCGTCGTAGAGAAACTGCTTCTTGAACTTGGTCAAAGCGTAGTAAGCACTATCATTGTAGAGGTCCAGGGGATACAAAACGTACCTGGAGAGATGAGTAAAATGCGGGGAGATATTCGGTGTAGGTGCTGAAGGAGCAAGTCCATGACCAGAACTACACCGACCCTCAGCCGGAGTGATCAGTCAAGAACGCTTACTCCATCATGGATGCCTCTTTGGTCTCCAGGATGTGGTCGGTGAGGATCCAGGGCATGGACATCTCGATGGGGAACTGGATCCTACGGCCCATGGTCAGCTCCAGGAAGAACTCGCGGAACCAGAGCTGGGAGAGGTCACAGCACTGCTGCAGGGTCTCTGCAGGGAAACAGAGGGGGGGAGGGTGGGGGGGACAGGCTGGGACTCAGAGACGCAGCTTAGCAGCAATAAACACGGACACAAAGTCAGGAGGATACACGGACAGTTAGGGAGCCACACACACACACACAAACCCACACACACACACACACTGGATTGTAATTATATCTCCATTCATTTCTATGGGGAAAACTCTGATCACAACAGAACAACCTTATCCCCTACCCATACTCAAATATGAGACTTTTGGCATTATTACCTTTTTGATTGCATTCACAGACCTTTATAGGGACCTGAAAAATGGTCCCCACAATGTAATATAAACCTAACACCCCCCCCCCACACACACACACTATGTGCAAGTTAGAGATGCCAGTTTAGCTTGATCGTGCGTCTTTTGACTGCGGGAGAAATCCCATGTGATATGGGGAGAATATACAACCTTCACGCACACACAGAATTTCAGAACCACAGACATGAGATTAAATCGAGTTTCTATGCCGCGATTGGAATTTAAAATTCACATTCCGCCATCTGGCGTTTTGCAAAGTGGGGCAGGGCCGTCAGCGGTGTGTTACCACTGAAGTTGAGCAGGTGGGTGAAGAAGAAAGACTGCTTATGGAAGTCCTCGATGGCCAGCACGATTGGGCCGTCCAGGCTGCTGCGAAGAGTCTTCTTAGAGCCGCTCTTATCGGCGATCAGGGACTCCAGCATGGTACGCACCATGTACAGCTGTGTGGGAGGGGACAGAGTCAGAGGACTGAGACATTGAGGACACAGACTGTGTCAGTAGACCGTGAGGACACAAAGACCACATGAAAAGATTGTGACGAGACAGGGTCTGTGAGTAGACAGAGACTGTGTCAGAAGACTATAAGGAGACAGATAGTGGGGACACATGAGACTGTATGGAGAGAGACTAGGCTAGAAGACTATGAGGAAACAGGGACTGCATCAGAAGACTGCGAGAAGACAGACTATCAGTAGACTGTTGAGATGGATGTGGAGGTAGAGAGGATTTGTGAGCTGGGGACTGGGTTAGGAAATGAGGACTGTATCAGGAAACCGTGAGGAAATGGGGACTATGTCAGGAGACTGTGAGGAAATGGACACTATGTCAGGAGACTGTGAGGAAATGGACACTGTGTCAAGAGACTGTGAGGAAATGGGGACTGTGCCAGGAGACTGTGAGGAAATGGACACTATGTCAGGAGACTGTGAGGAAATGGGGACTGTGCCAGGAGACTGTGAGGAAATGGGGACTGTGCAAGGGGACTGCGGGGAAATGGGCATTGTGCCAGGAGATTGTGAGGAAATGAGGACTGTGCCAGGAGACTGTGAGGAAATGGGGACTGTGCCAGGAGACTGTGAGGAATTGGGGACTGTGTCAGGAGACTAAGGAAATGGAGACCTTGCAGGGAGACTGTGAGGAAATGGGGACTGTGTCAGGAGACTGTGAGGAAGTGGGGACTGTGCCAGGGGACTGTGAGGAAATGGGGATTGTGTCAGGAGACAGAGGAAGTGGGGACTGTGTCAGGAGACTGAGGAAATGGAGACTGTGCCAGAAACACGGTCCGTGTGGTAGCACCCCATCACCTGAACGGCTTGTTAGCTGACCTGAGTACTAGAGGGGCCAACGCTGCGGCGGGGAACTTTAATCTCGAAGCCGCCCTTGGGGTCCTTCTCTCCCCTCAGGCAGGGGTCGTTGGGTGGCTCTCTCGCCCCCTCCCAGTCACAAATAGTCTTCCTGGTTGCCTGAAGGACACTGGGAATAATGACACCAGTGCTGCAGTCACTTACTCTGTTCGACAAAGAAGTTCTTTCACATCTAGGGATTGTTACTGAAGCACATACTTCATATTTATGCTTTTAGACAAATGATGAATGGATGGAGATTCACATAGCAATGCTCGTGATTTTACTACTGTAATATTATTGTCGTGTTAGAGGTGGATCCATTGTGTCTGTGTGTGTGTGTGTGTGTGTGTGTGTGTGTGTGTGCACACCCAGTAATAGACTGGCATCCTCCACAGTGCCCCCTGCCTTGTTCTCTGAGATAGGCTGCACAATGTTGTACTGGATCAGCAATTCTGGAAGACGGATGGCTGTAAATGACATTTATGAGTGAGCAGTAGGATTTTACCACTGACCTAATACCCCTGGGCCCTCCGATTAGGTTCCATAAATTGTGTTTACTGACTTTAATTTTATGATCATTAGTGAACACGGTTTTTATCTCGGGCACCTGCATGGACGCCTAAATGGCAGAGGGTCCTAGAGCGGAGTTACTGCGCTACCTAATGAGGACGTTCTTCTTCTTGCGTACAGCCTGTCGCAGGGGCTCCCTCAAGGTCATCTGTGCGAAGTCCTGCAGCTCTGCGTAGATGGTGTTCCGGACGGCCTGGTTGAAGACGCTCTCCATGCGGCCCATCAAAACCTGGAGGCCCTTTATCATGGCGATGACCTGTGAAGTGGGACAAGCGGAACCACGGATGTGAGACAGTGGTCATAAAAGAGAAGAGGGAGTCCAGGTCCAGAAAGTAAAAATCCAGACCAAAACTTTGTTTCAACCAACCAGTTGAGTATAAAGAGTCACAGTCACAGAGCACTCAGCTGGTTGGTTGAAACAAAGTCTTGGTCTGGATTTTTACTTTCTGGACCTGAACTACCCACTGCTGTAAAAAGGTGAAGAAATCTTTCACTCAAAGAGGATGCAGCCTCATAACACAGAGATCATTATTCTCGGGCATCTAAAGTGAACGATTTTTAAAATTTTATCCAAAGCGTCATACGTTTTTAAGAAACCGTGGCCAGCTATTCTTCGGAGCAATAGTCTTTAAGGACCAATGGTCGTTACTCCAAGGCCCAGTAATGAAATCGCGCTATTAGTCCACAGTATGCAAACGCAGTGATCCACACGCCACACCTAAATGTAACATTTTGAGAATGCTGGAGAACATGCTATCTCACCTGACCTTCCTTCATGCACTATCCTTTGTACAGTCACATATACCATATTCCCTCCAGATTCTGGTACAAGCATCACTTGGATACTGCTGCCAGTGAGCTGCTAATGCGAGATCTTCACAGTGCCTTTAAATCACCAGGAGATACCAGGGCTTTGAAGCGGGTCTTAGCAGTGCTCTCTGTTTGCAGTGCGCATCGGACTCTAACTGAGCACCATGACAGTGACCTTAAAAACAGAGAAAACTGGACCCGAACTAGAATGATTTACAGTGCAGGAAGCCCACACCCCCCACCGTATCTCCTGGAAGCCGTAAATCCACTCTAATGAGGTTAAACCCATTTCGCAGAGGAGAAACAGCCCTACAGCGCTCCATGCAGGCTGTAATTGCGTATTAAACCTGAGCTCTGTCAGGCTGGACCGGGCCCAAGGCCCGTGGCGACGTGCCCGGGAAAGAGCGGGAAGCCCCCCCGCCGGCACCACGCCTCACCTCCACCAGGGCGAACTTCTCCTCGCTGGTGTAGTTGTAGCGCGTGGCTCTCTCGTACTCCTCCGCCGTGCCGGGGCAGTCCTTGTTGCAGAACTTGTCGGTCGGGTGGACCAGCTTCCACGAGTACTGGGAGAAGAACGTCAGTGTCACCCCTGGTAAGACCATGGTTGGCCCCTCTCAGCACGGCCGTGAACTCTTCAAAGCTCTCCCCGAGGGGAGACGGTTCGGTCCATCAGAACCACCACATCAGGACACAAGAATAGCTTCTTCCCCTGAGCAGCTGCATGAACCCTCTCTCTGAACCCTATATCTGAACCCTATATCTGAACCCTCTCTCTGAACCCTCTCTCTGAACCCTATCTCTGAACCCTATCTCTGAACCTTCTCTCTGAACCCTCTCTATTGCTGAACCCTCTGTATCGCTGAACCCTCTCTCTGAACCCTATCTCTGAACCCTATCTCTGAACCTTCTCTCTGAACCCTCTCTATCACTGAACCCTCTATATCTCTGAACTCTATCTCTGAACCCTATCTCTGAACCCTCTCTCTCAACCCTCTCTCTCAACCCTCTCTCTCAACCCTATCTCTGAACCCTCTCTATCTCTGAACCCTCTCTATCTCTGAACCCTCTCTATCTCTGAACCCTCTCTCTCTCTGAACCCTATCTCTCTCTGAACCCTCTCTCTGAACCCTATCTCTGAACCCTATCTCTGAACCCTATCTCTGCTATTTCTCCATTTACTCTACAGTAATATTTATTTGTAATACATAATTTTATGCGTATATTTTATTACTCATCCTTATCATTTTAGCCTTATTCTTTTGAACTGCAAACATGAAGAATAGAGCAATGCACAATTGCAAAAATATGAAATTTAAAGGAAAATTATACCCATGTTTTTTTTTTTTTTTTTTTTTTAAACAAAACTGTGATTTTAAGGCGAGGCAAATGTTACTTACTGACTGCTGTGATTGGAAATCTACCAATAGACTATTTTTAGGCTGTATTTTTAATGCTGCGTCATGGACAGCGTTAGCCAAATCGCAATATGCAGCATGAGCGAGCGTCAACGATTTAGAAGAAAAAAATTTCGAGAGGCAGAAGGTCGCATCTGAGTTTTTCAAAAGCAAACAGTCAAGTGGGCATAAGTTTATGCCCCCCCCTGCATGACCCCCATGTTCAGATTTGTTCCACCACCAAAAGGCCAAACAAAAGTGCAATGCAAGACAAACAATGCAAAATAGGAATGAGTAAACGAATGATAAATACATGCAATGGGAGTGGAGCATAAAATGGGACCAGGAAAGGCTGATTATACTTCTTCATCGAGGCTCCGCCGTGACCTACGCAAGTGGCCTACGTAGTTATGGGTATTTATACCTGTGCGCTGCTGTATCTGTGTCGCGCAGCAATTACCTCGCTAAAACGCTATGTGATACATAGTTTCGGATGTGGCATTTATTGTCTTCCCACCCTGTGATATATTGAATTGTTGAATCAAACAACTGAAACAAAAAAAACAAACATTTAACAAAGTATCCATTTATCTTGTGTATGTTTATGCTTCTGCAAACTTCGGAAACATGTTGAGCTGCAACAAAGTCACTCTTTATGCATTTACCCTTACAACACGAGTGTCTATACTACTTTTCCCCTTTTCTTAGCCTTGTAAAGTACGAATAAACTTAATGGAAAGTGAAATCCGGAGCGTTTTGTAGACCTGTTGCTACGACGCCCAGGGTGGGTTATTTAGCGCTAGACATAAAGCAGGATGAACGCTTTCTTCAGTCCCACGGCTACAGCGTACTTACAGCGTTGATGTGACACCGAAGCATAAATCAGCCTTTGGGGCCCCTGCCCGTCGGCTGCTCCGGGGCCCGGGGCCCCTGATACTCACCACCTCCATGACATGGCTGCTCCACTTGGACAGCAGCTGCAGGCCCCTCAGCGCCAGGTCGAAGAGCTCCCTGTACTCCTCGTCAGACTTCTGGCTGTCCAGGCCCGAGCCGGTCACTACCTCGCTGTTGCTGTACCGGGCCAGCTCCGAGATGAAGCGGATGTGGTCGTCACGGATCTGCACCATCTGCTCACACAGGTTATACTGTGGGCTGATGCTGCTCTGGGTGCACGTCCACCTGGGGGAGACAGAGATGACCGACGTCGCCTCCTTTTGCTCGTTCGCATTTTGGTTACCTAGCGGCTGTCTTTAACCAAAACGACATTAAAGAGAAGCGGAATTTCCAAAACTCACTCAGTCTTGTGTGTAAGCACTATTTGTTTGGCAAATTTAACAAAAAATTCTTCGCCGGATTACATGAGGACTGAGTTTTGGTTCCCAGAACTGTAACATATGATAAGGAAGCCTCATTTTAGGTCACTGGGGGTCTCATCTCAAAAACAACACATAATAAACTAAGAAAGCTTTGGAAACTGGTTCTACAACTGCGATAGCCATCCCTGGAATAATCATGGGTGATAAGGGTGACATTTGTCTGCTAACGCTGGGATTTGAACCAGCAACCCCCTGATCACAGGCAAAGACTTTTACCACTCTGAGACACCCCTGAACATACCCCCCCCACTTTAAACATCTTCCCACTTACTTGGACTTGTTTTCCTCATAATGGGCACTGGTCTCGATGTATCGGGACAACTCGATCTGCATGTCTCCAAACAGGGGAACGACCTGCAGTTGCTAGAAGACAACAGTATGGAGAAAAACCTTAAGGATGACTAGTGCAGCCAGAGGACAGGAAGAAAAAAACTTTACCAGGGACGGACCACGGGCGACAGATCACACCTTGAAGAACTTGTCAATCTTGCTGAGGTTAATCCTCTTCTTGGCGTCCAGTTTGTAGATGTTGCTGACGTTGCCGTCCATCAGGTAGAGCCCGAAGCCCATGACCTGTAACATGGGCAGATGGAGGACGGCGGTCAGCTTCACACGTGTGGTGGACACCGTGAGGAGCACCAGGGAGACGGAGGCGTCTCTCAGCCTCTGCGATGACTGGCCTTCAGCAGCATGTGCTTCTCGCTGGGCGTGAGGTACATTTTGTTCTCGTAATAGTCCACGCTGATGTTGACGATGTCGGCCAGCAGCTCCTCGTAACCTGAGATCACCTCCAGCTGCTGATGAAGACACTGGATGGAGAAGACAATGACCCTTGTCTAGTTGCACTACAACACTGGTAGTTCCATATGCGTTTGAGGCTGTGTTTTCGTTTAAAAAACTCAAGGCTGTTTTACAGTGGGGATGAGTGAAAGTGCCCTAATTGGTCCCTGCTCATCACATGACCCTCTCATCCTCTGATTGGTCACCTGGTCACCCTACACGGAAGTAGACAGTATTCCAACATGGCGGATATGGCGATGCTGCTTTGCTGATCTGTACGCAGCTAAATATCATGTTGCACAGTGTGACTGCTGCATATTTGCGCAAAAAGAAACTAATTTACCGATCACTGGGTAGATGCACGCATGCCCAATTCAGGCTAATAGCCACGTCATATGGATGGAGATCGTTTTCGTTCGAAAACTGTTTTTGCGCGAAAATGTAGCAGTGTGGATGCAGCCACAGACATACTCAGACCCCCTGACACCTCTCAGAGCAGGAAAACAGCATAGTGACAGCAAACTGGGACACGTGGTGACAGTGACAGTGTGGCACGGGATGGTGGACGACGGAATACCGTGCTGTACGTGAGGAAGCCCACCTGTGTGATCCTGTTGTGGTTGGCCAGGAACATGGACAGGTTCTGAGACTCCTGGATGGACTGCGGGTCGGCCATTTTCCTCAGAAACTGGGCCGCTCTGCATGAAACAGATGCCATGAAAGAAGACTGCAGATATATATGAGTCATCATATAAAACCTCTCAACCAAATCGAGGTGGAGACCTGGTGTATATCTGGGCCTTGAGTTGTTAAGAGGTGGCGTGTAGCTCAAGCTGATCGCTATCATGAGCCGGCATGGGGGGTGGGGCTGCGAAGGGGGCCCACGCATGCAAATGCACGCACCTCTTGTATGTAGAGTGGTCATTCTTGACGCTGCACTTCATGTTCTTCAGCTCGTCCAGCACGGCGAACATGTTGATGAACTTGCCGAGCGTCAGCAAGTAGGCCTCGGACACGAAGTCCTTCCTCCTCTCAGCGTGACACAGGCGCTTCAGCTCGTTGCAGAAGCGCTCGATGGCCTTCCTCTACGGGCCAAGAGGGCAGAATATCAGCCCCCTGTCAACCCTCACAGCCATGCAGCCAGACTTTTCGTTCGCATGGGAAAAACAGGGTCTTTGAGAAGCCTGGGATTATTACCTGGAAGTACATGAATTTCATGAGCTTGGTAACTTCAGGTTCTAAAACCTCCACTGTCTTCTCATAGATCTCCACTCGGTTGGGCTGCTCGTTGCACTTCACCTATTAGCCACCAGAGGACACTGTCACGTTCACCATTCCGTTACCCATCCACAGAAACACTTTACCAGGTTACTGATTTGAACACAAGTTCAGGGCTTTACATATTTCACCATAAATGTCTATTGAGAAATCGCCTACCCAGATGCCACAAGCTATGACTTATTGTTACATATTTGTGAAAGTTAGCAAATGCACAATACCGTCATGACACCAAACAGCGGGCAATGCCACGGCCTGACTTAGGAGGAAGAGACAGGCGAATGTTACAGAATTAATACCGTTCACCTGTCCTTTCTCCCAGCATTGAGACAATTTGGTATGTTTTTTCCAGTAATGTTTACAAACATGCCGACCTCAGTTTTGCTTATTTTCATTCATTTCTGCCATTATTTTTGCCTTGGTTAATGGCCTTATTTTTAAAGCTCACCTACAGTATTGTCCCTGTCCCCATCATGAATCTCTGCGCCACCTGATTGGCCAATGAATGCCCGAGCATGCTCACTGGCCAATCAGGAAGCTTCCCTCCTCGAATAGTAATGAGTACTCCCAAATCACCCTGTAAAATGAAAATTCACGTCCCCATCACCCCTAAACTGGAAACTGTTATCCGAAACAGGAAGTGGCGGTGGGCCAGAGCGACGTTACCTGCGGAATGGCGCGAGAGCAGCTTCGCCAGGTGTACAGCATGACCGCGTACTCCTGGCCCTCCTCCAGCATCTCGTTCTTGGGGGACAAAGAAACTGTCAGGAACCCAGTGAACTTTAACTTAGTGCTTATGTCACCTGTCCAGGCTACAGAAATTAACATCCCACCAAACCTGAAATGTGTCACTCTGCACCCTACTTGGATATGGTGAACAATTGTGGTTACAGAGACCTGTTCTGTTTCCAGCAAAAGCAGGTGACCAGTAGTGACAGACACCCTTAACCAGACAGTACACAGTACCAGACATACACAGACTTGCTCAGTTAGAGAACCTGATTCACCTGCACTCTGTACACTCTGCATGATGGCAAAGGACGGAGGTCGGACTCTAAACCACAGCTCAGAGATTCCACCATATAGCTAAAATCAGTGTTTCTCCCTACGGTCCTCTGGGACCCCCAGACAGCCCACAATTTTGCTCCCTCCCATCTCCCAGCCAATCATGATCACTGAACACCTGGAGCAGGTGTGCTGGGAGCTGGGAGGGACCAAAAACCTGGACTGGCTGGGGGGGTCCTCATGGACTGGGTTGAGAAACACTGGCCTTAATCATACGCATGTAACATAACATATCACATCCCCCACCTTAACACCTTTACCTAACATATTCAAACACAACAAGGTGTTGCCTAGTAACGCTAATGCTGCTCGCATTTCCACCCCTTTGAAAGCTACGCTTCATTAAACTATAACCTCATTAGAAGCAACACGCGGAACAGGAAACACCCTGTGTTCTCGTGGTGCGGGGGGTCACAGACGGCAGAAGCCTGAGGCACAGCAGGGCTATAAATGGCCCCTTGCTTTGACACTTACATCAGTCATCTGGGGGCTCTAGTCCGACTTTCAGCCAATCAGCTGACTTTGCCGGGTCACTGGCATCACTGTCGCGGGCTGCGTTAGCATACTGGGTAACTATGTTAGTGACTGACATAGTCGGAACCGTGCAGCTGAATGGGCCTGACTATGTAAGCTGCTAATGGGAGCTTTCGGGAAACCCACCCTTGGGAAACCCACCTCGGGAATCCCACCTCAGGAATCCCACCTCGGGAAACCCACCTTGGGAAACCCACCTCGGGTATCTCACCTTGGGAATCCCACCCTCAGGAAACCCACCCTCGGGAAACCCACCTCGAGAAACCCACCCTCGGGAAACCCACCTCGGGAATCCCACCTCGGGAAACCCACCCTCGGGAATCCCACCTCGGGAAACCCACCCTCGGGAAACCCACCCTTGGGAATCCCACCCTTGGGAATCCCACCTCCGGAAACCCACCTCGGGAAACCCACCCTCGGGAATCCCACCTTGGGAATCCCACCTCGGGAATCCCACCCTTGGGAAACCCACCTCGGGAATCCCACCTCAGGAAACCCACCCTTGGGAAACCCACCTCGGGAATCCCACCCTTGGGAATCCCACCTCAGGAAACCCACCTTGGGAATCCCACCTCCGGAAACCCACCTCGGGAAACCCACCTCAGGAAACCCACCCTCGGGAATCCCACCTCGGGAATCCCACCTCGGGAAACCCACCCCCAAGTAACTCGCTCAATGACCCCGCCTGCCTGGGGCGCTCACCATGCTAGAGTGGACGGTGGCCTGTTCAATGTAGCGGGCGATCCCAGTGACGAATGCGTTCCTGTCCTCAAAGTTGGTGTCGAAATTAGCCTGCGGAATACACATCTGTCAATGCGCCAGAAAAACACCGGACACATATCTCATCAGATTCTTAATTCAATTAAAATGTGTAAAACACGGCTGGGTAATGGTGTACTAGTAATCTCTTTGTATAAGTATATTATATCAAAATGATGTTTAATAATTAACAATTAGCATTAAACAATTAGTAATAACTATTTTTAAAGTATTCATCCATCTCCTGTAACGGCTTGTCCAATTCTGGGTCATGAGGGGTCTGGAGCCTATCCCAGAAGCAATGGGTTCGAGGGAGGGAATAGCCCAGGATGGGGCACCAACCCATCACATGGTGCACTCACATGCACACCTGTGGGCAATTTGGTAACTCCAATTAACCACAGCATGTTTTTGGACTGTGGGGGGTATGACCCCACAATGACACGGGGAGAACATGCAAACTGCACACGGCAGAGACCTGGACCCTACTCCCAGAGGTGTGAGGCAACACTGCTAACCACTGCACTGCACTGCATTGCAGTGGCACCCTCGTTGAGGTAACATCAACACCATTAATTAATATTAATCAACCAGAATCCTGAAATGCCACAAAGAATTAACTGCAGTGTTTCCCCTACCATTATACCAGGGGGGCGCCCTGCCCTCCCAACGGCACCTCCCGCCCCCCCTTGAAGGTCAATTTAATTTTATTTTCTATATAGCGCCAGATCACAACAGAAGTCATTTAAGTTATAAGTCCTATAGAACAGGTCCATACATTGTCCTTTTATTAAACAAACCAAATAGCCTTATGTTATTTATCTTATTTACACAACAGCTTGTCATTTTTGTCTCTACACGGTTGCGCGTTTACAATTCTCTGCTCTTTGTTATCGTGCATGGGAGTTCCGCCCCGATGCACGCACACATACGGGTGAGCACACTCCCACCAGCGGGCAGAGCGTGCGTCGGAAAATATGTCGCGTCAATCACCCGGAAAGCAGACAAAAATATCTGCGGTTTTTAAACGCTCCCAGGGTGGTGAATTGTCATAAATTGTCATAAAATTAAAAAATAAACACCAATGAATCCTGTCGGGTGTCCGTCCGCCCCCCTCCCCCAAAAGCTGTAAACCTAGGGGAAACACTGAACTGTTAAAGTCTTGATACTGTCCTAGGGTCAAGTGCCTTGTCTGACTTTACCATCTCATACAGAGAACTTCTTGGTCCACAGTAGATAATGAGAAGTGGTGACCTGGGAACTCCAGATGAGTACCTGGTACATGATGGAGGAGGGGGGGGGCTCGATGCAGGGCTGCTGGTCTGGGAGCGGCAGCTCCTCCAGCAGGTCCACGTTCGACAGAGCATCTTCGAGGGTCACTTGGGTCGTCATGGTAGCGAAAAGTTCACTTCACAGTACTGTCTGAAAGGGAACCCGCAGGATGCGTCACGGCCCAGCGCAGGGCACAACAGACGACAGTCACGAACACCATTTAAGGTTCCTATATCTGATTGCGTGTCGGTTAATTTATCTTCAACGTATATAAAATACAACCCAGGAACCCCACCGCCACCAACAGGAAATGATGTCACACAGCAGAGAAAAAAATTAAAATGCACAGTGCACGGAAAAAACACTAATGATTTGAATTAAAGTTTTAATTGTTAATAAGTCTGTTAGGAACATAGTCAATATTAGCCTTCCTCTGCGTGAAATCCGTCTGTAAAATATCCAGCAGCATGACTAATGTTTTATAAATCACCACTGATACGGATATATATGCCAATAATCACATAACCGTCTGTCAGGTGTGTAAAGACTATAACAGATGATAAGAAGCAATAAAAAATACAATAAATAAAATCTATGCAATCCCTCTCTGTTGTGTCCGATGCATTTCAGAACGCCTCGAAAAAGCCATGTGGTGAAATTGGGCAGCCATTAAGAAAATAAATAAATAAATAAAGTAAAAAACCTGCAAGACTTCAATCGCAACTCGCAAAATTCAGCAGCACTTCTGGTACAGCAATCAGGAATTACTTTTCAATGAGCGAGAGTGAGAATCACATGACAGCGGTGCGAGGCCCGTGTGCCAGCTGTGAAATTAAATTCCGGTGTTTACAGCATCACATCCTGCCAGGGAGCCGCTTTAGATACCGCCAGTGGACAGTCTGTCCGCTTCAGACACCGCCAGAAGACAGTCTGTCCGCTTCAGACACCGCCAGTGGACAGTCTGTCCGCTTCAGACAACGCCTGTGGACAGTCTGTCCGCTTCAGACACCGCCTGTGGACAGTCTGTCCGCTTCAGACACCGCCAGAGGACAGTCTATCCGCTTCAGACACCGCCAGTGGACAGTCTGTCCGCTTCAGACACCGCCAGTGGACAGTCTGTCCGCTTCAGACACCGCCAGAGGACAGTCTGTCCGCTTCAGACACCGCCAGAGGACAGTCTGTCCGCTTCAGACAACGCCTGTGGACAGTCTGTCCGCTTCAGACACCGCCAGTGGACAGCCTGTCCGCTTCAGACACCGCCTGAGGACAGTCTGTCCGCTTCAGACACCGCCAGAGGACAGTCTGTCTGCTTCAGCTCCATGTATGACAGACTGCTTTACTTATGTGGGGAACTGACACCATCGGTCATGAGAAAGATTTTCTCAAAAGTCGAATCCAGTCTGCTGAACAGACGGCACCCCCTGTATCTAGCTATACATTTTACTATATATTTTAAAAATGGTCAGTGATTCGCACTTTGAGGTTTTGTACACACATTCCTGTTACCCGCTATACTGCCATTTCCCAATAAAAAGTTGCTGAATTTCCCACTGGGATCAATAAAGTATGTCTGTATGTCTGTCTGTCTATTAAACCATCCATCCATCCTATATGGGGCCGATTCCTGTTTTCCACTGAATGGTTGGATAAAATTTTCGAGATATACTGTCCATAGTAAATAGAAACCTAATAATCATGAAATCCCAATGAAACCAACAGTGAGTTTTAAATTCCACTCACAAACATAAAGATGACTAATTTGTCTGTCCAAGCAAAACTACTCAACTGAGCATCAACACAATTAATAATGTTGAGATTTCCCTCACATCAGACAAAAGCACATAATCAAACAATCAAGATTTACTCAAGCGGTTTGGTAGTAGATAAATGCCAACCTATGCATTCATTAAGATCTGCTCCTCTTATCATTTTTCATTAATTTTTTCTTGCAGTTCAGTTCTACACAGATTAAAATTTTACCCATTTTCTGTAACCAGTGCCACAGGTACAGACTTACATTTGTCGAATAAAAACAATATTTATAACAGAAACAGCAACAACAACAATTATTTATTATAACAATTAATGGTATTGTGTATTTATCGCCAAACCACGTAACTTAATTGTAGCCAAATGTATCTATTTATTTGTTTGGAAGACTCTTGTGTCCAAGAGGAGGCCAATGCCACGTAACAAGCACGTGGCTGCCAGGGAGGAAAATGAGCCGAACGATCATGACTTAAGCCTCGCATCAGACGTAACCTGCGCAGATCCCACCCACGGGGGAATCTGATATGAGACCAAGTCTAAGTTTCAGTGAGAATAAATGTGTTATCTTTCTGAATAAGGGCACAATTCCATTATCACTAAATAAGAAGATAATTAATCACTTTTCTCGTTCCACTCCTGCTATTCAAGAAATATTCTCCGATCCTTTTTTAAAGAATTTATCTGAATTGATTCATTAATTTCTTTAAATACATGGTCGGAGCTTTTACACTGGTGTTTAATATGGTTCATTTACCACTTGGGGTGTTTATGTCATCCAGTAGGACTACGTAAACAATCTTAATATATAATATTAGCATTTTAATGTCACATTAACTCTACTGAACATTTCTGATAATCAGCACAGTGTTTGAGTTTAGGGTAGACAGTTACAACGTTGTTGTTGCATCCCCTTGGCTTTAAAAGATAACCATTTGAGGTGACAAATATCTTTTGCATACATATTCATGCATATAAATAAAATTAATAATTCAGGACATCGTGAGTACGTAGAATGCTGTCAAATATTTTCGCATGTATTCATCGGTGGTAAAATAATAACATAAATTGGATTTTTTTTTTTTATGTTACAAAAACCGTTAGAACTGCATCCAAAAAAAATGTAAATTCATCAATCAAATCATTCATGGCTCTGTAGTCGTTCATAAATCCAGTCAGCGGCGTGTCACGGGTGAGGCCAACATGAAGACGGTGCCGTTGTATGAGCCTGAAATACTCTATTATCACTAAAACACATTTAATTGAAAAACAGCTTAGATGTGCGTTAAAAACGCCCGACCTTACACATTCAATGCAGCATCACCCCACCCAAACCAAAATCCGTAGATGCTAGGCTTTATGTGCAAGCACTACTTAAACAAGCTACACGTTACATGCCGTTAAAATGTGCGAAATAATCTAAATGGATTTCATATATATTTCCGTATACACTAACCGGATTATTAATTTGTATCACATAACCCCGTTTTTGTTCGTTTTAGCAACACAAGCATGGCATCGCAAACGGGACCGGCGCAGCTTCCATGCAGCAAATGCACGAAAATATTTGCAGCTTCATCGCTGTAAAATGTCCATAGCGTGCCGGCCACACAAGTTGCATGCAACTGCACGTACCCGCTGGTTCTGCTGGTCCATTAGCCGGTGCCGCTACTGGGGGAAGGGGCTGTGCTGCAGCATCACCCGGATTTGGGATGGTGCTGGGTCTCAAAACGGCGCCGTTATTCAGCCTTTTACGCCAAACCTGCGAAACAGAAAATGGGGGAAATGGCTGCAAATACAATTTCCTTCAAATATAGCGACTCCTCCGTGTTTCGGGACAGGTCTCCGGCCCCAAAACAGGCACACAGTTCAGCGATCAATTACACAACGAAGAACAAAAAAAAAAGCCTTCAAGCGCGTCTCTTAAAGCGACAAAGACCCACAAAGGCGCAGCTGCTCTCCCATCGTCGCCCAAAGGCTTCATCCGCTTTTTGGCAGCGATCACATATTTTGCATCACTAAATGACAAAGCCTATAAGCACTTACCAACAAACTCACTAAAAAATACACATATGTAAAGCGTGCCCTTGAAAGGATCAACGAATCAACGAACCAAGGTTATTTAAGACTTCCACTGAAATCTTTACTGGCTGACGTACCGTTTAATCCCATTTTGATGTGACATTTCGTTATTTTTATGATAATCTTGCACCTTTTCAACATTGGTTTCTACGCCTTTCGCTGTGTTATTGATATTGATAATTGTCATTGCAATTAGTGCAGAGTGCAGCACCGACTGATTTCGTACCATCTGTGTCCATAGATATGCCTGCACTGTATATGGCGGCCATTCGCGGCAGTCCATCACTATGCTCCTGGTATATATACTCAGATTGTCGTTTGTGATTTTCCACTCGCCTTGCGCCGGTAGAACCACCGGACCCCCGCGACCCTGAACAGGACAAGCGGTTACAGAAATAGATGGATGAGTGGATGCATGGATGGATAGATATTCCACTACTCAGAATTACCTCCATTGTTTTCAGTAGTGCTATACTCTATCTAGACCACAAAAATACATTTAACTGCGTGTAAAATAGAGAGAATGCATTTAGTAATAATGTAGCGGCAGAGATACATATGGTAAAAAAGTATTAGTACAATACTATACTAGAGATATCTTGTAACAGGTGGAACAATAGGGGCCCCAGACAGGGCAGAACTGGCCATCTGGCATAAGGGGCATTCTGGGGGGGGCATGCGCCCCTCCCCCCGGTCGGTAAAATATATTTCTCTGTGAAAGTTATCATTGGGGAAACGCAACACTTGGAAACTTGATAGTGGGGGACCCCAAAGTGCAGAGCCATACTGCATCTGGGGCCATTCCGTCCATAAAAATGTGAAATTACATTTACATAAATGTTACATAAATTTCCTTTGGGATTAATACAGTATCTGTCTACCTACTTACTTAGCTTTCTTTCGCTTAATTATTTTTATTTCGGCTATTTTGAATTGAAAACCAATAAATGTTTCCGCCCGGTTTCGAACCGGGGACCTTTCGCGTGTGAGGCGAACGTGATAACCACTACACTACGGAAACTGACTCAAAGACGCTTCCCACCATCGACTATTAATTTATAATTTGTTGTCAAATAGTCTTCGTTTTAGTAAAGGCTGAATAAATATTCACCCTATCTTTAACATATTTCATAATTTCATTGATTTTTTTTATTTTGAAAAGGGAAATTAACTAAATTAGATAACGAATGTTACTTTGTTAAAACTCTACTGTCATTCTTCTAACATCGTTTTCACAAAAAGAACTTGACATTTTGTTTGTAATTTACAATTTTAACCAAAAAAAAAATCGGAAAAATGACTATTCAGCATTAATACGGTTTACAACACGACCTGCGGTAAAAATTAAATATACCTCGATTGTACCTGGATAAGCGACTATTGAAAGCACGTGGCTCGAAGAATAATTATCCTAATTCTATTTCGTCTTTTAATCGAATATGTAACCAATTCCCAACATCTATAGAATACAGTGTGACTTTATGCTTGGGCCCTTGGTGTCCAAATTGCCCCCGGAGATCCTGCTTTCTGAAACGTACGTGGCCTTGGATAAACCCGTTTAGATAAAATAAACGTAACAAAAGATTCTCATTAAAACAAGCAGGGACGAAAATCCCACCTCACTGGATTTCAAACACAGCGGCAAACGGATCGTTGTTCTACCTCTTTTCTTGAATTCATACATTTTCTGTGTATTACTGAACCAAAGATACATAGACTAGAAATATCCGTTTATCCATCTGTGCACCTTTGCTTATCCAGGAGGCTACACGGTCGCGGTTAGTAGGCTATAATTAAAGATGATTAAAATGCAGCTGGAACACGAAGACATTGAGATTTTCAGTGAATGACAATTGTAACAACTAATAGGCTTACGTACTTATATAAACTAAATTTTGACGAATTGCTGTGAATATGTTTATATCTGTTTGTCTGTTTGTTTGTTTTCGCTTAACCAGGCAATATATTTGATGTCAAAATCTGAGGCGCACGTGTAATTTTATCAAAAAGCCCCCGACCCAGCAAAAGTAACACAATAAACACAATTGTGGGAATAGACGAAAGCTCCTTTAGCAAACTTGTATAATTATTTGTCCTTTTCAAATGGACAAACCTCAACAAACAATCGTTTTTAAAATGTTACGTGTATGTTTGGGACAAAAGTCCGCCTACAAGATGCAATACACAAGATTTTCACCAGATGGAGATGTGTACCTTTAATTTAACCAGGAACCGCTATAAAGTATCTGTTTAGTCTAAACAAAATGCATTCATGTAACGTATACTCTCTACCTGGGTATTACAAATAACCAGGTGACTTGGGCCAGACTACCGTTACTTTATCTACTGTATCCCTTTCCATTTCAAGGCAATAAAAGCTAGTTACTCAAAAGATAAGGGAAATGTAGTGATACTGTATCGGAAGCTGTAAAATTCTACTTCAGAAGAAAAAAAATTCTGTCCAGCTATAACAGTTTCAGTCTGAACAGCTACAAGGTAAAGAGGTCAACACACATAAAGTGGAATTTAACAATCAGTATCATGAGCAAACAAATCACAGCAACCGAAATGAGAAAAGTACCTCACATTAAATCTTAATGCAGCATGCATGTTCACAATTTGTGCTTGACTTCAATTAAATCAGTATATATAACTAGCAGAGAACAGTCCAGAAGTTACTGATCAACGGCTTAAACGCTTCAGCTATGTAACAATCTGAAAATTATATTAAGGAAAGACCCCGCATAACGGAAGGCGGCAAAGTAGGTAGTGCGACCAGCTCAGACAGGTGTTATGCCGAAAAAAGCATCCCTGCCGAAAAAGGCATGCCTGCCTTAGAAAGCATGCCGGTGTTCTGACGAGTTGAGCTTTTGAGGGTTTTTGGGGGGTCAGGGGTTTTTTAGGGGTTAGGGTTAGGGTTTTAGGGGTGTTTTGGGGGTTAGGGTTAGGG
>JAODLC010000052.1:3026496-3043722 GCA_026781145.1 Hippopotamyrus pictus | reverse complement strand
TTACCAGCTAATTTCTTCACATATTACATTTGGGCACTGAGAAGGAGCTCCGGGTGTCAGGAATTTTAGAAAAAATGGAAGCACCACAAGGCAGTTTGCAAAATAGAGGACGGCCGAAATGTTCCTGTCTGACAAGCTGCCGAATGCTTACATTCTTGCATCTACTGCTTAAATCCCGGATTGAGTTTCTGATTCATGAATAATGCAGATGCCAATTGACACTCTCATGAATACCGAGGGATGCTAGTTCAGGGGCAGAGCCGTCACCATCTCAGCATCGGCTCCTTTCATCAGACAGACACCTCTGCTTCTCTATGGCTGCCGGCTGTATCTTTTACCAACTTAAACACACGGGTCTGCATACGTTATGCTTTTTAATATATCCTGGACTACGCCCCTCCAAACAGGGTACTCATATGGCAGATGAACAGATAATGTTTTCACCGAACGTACGGAGACAAAGATTCTCCTTATGGAAGGAAAAAATGCAGACAAGTCAGACAGAGAGCTGAACATACGGCAGCCTCTGCTATCCCCGGCACTGAGGTCCTTCTGCACACTAAATAATCGCTGCAAATCTGCTCTCTTTTGATTAAATTAATCGGAAGCACGGTAAAACTTTACTTCCCGACGTTCGCTCACAAGAAGCCTTATCTGTCAAAATTCAGCAGCTCAGAACCACTGTTTTCCATGATTGCGATTCACCATAACTGGCGAGGCTACACTAATTTGAGGTTTACATCGACTTTCTGCTTTGTGTTTGCACAATCTAACCAAGCAGCCAATTTGCTCAAAAGATGCGCTATTATACAAAGCCATCAGAAAAATGCAATTAGATGCTTTTCATGAGTTTCATCGGACCAGTAAATAGTAAACAAGCACAAACACAGCCCAAGTAACTAATTTCAGCTATGCAAAGTTTTGTTTTTGATATTTTTTGAAATTTTGAAAGATTTAAGGCACATACCCAGCAATATCAGTAAGCTAACTACCAACATTTTTCACCTGCCAATACTGTTCGCAAAACAAGTAGTTTTTGATGCATAATTAAGTTCCAGTTGATATGTCAGGTGGACATATCTAAGTGGGCCATTCAGATATTTTTGGAGGCGAAAGAAAAATGAGGGGCAATTAAAAAGGATGGAACATCAATAACATGCTAATCAAAGTGCGGGGGTGGCAGTAGTAAAGCTTACTGATCAGGGTGGGGGGCTGGAGAGCGGTTGGTAAAATTCACAAATCGGGGGGGTAGGGTGGGGTATCATGCTCATTAAAGAAGCTTAATGAATCCCCCTTTTGCCGTGAGCTTGGGCTGCGGCCCTGCATACCTCGAGCCTCACTCCGCCCCTGAGGCTAAGGGCTAAGGTTAGTCTTGAATTTTTGTACAATACGTTCGTTCGACAGTGTTCTCTTCGCGTCTGTTCGCATTTTGTCCACTGTTCTGGCGGGACAGTATCAAAGACACAGGATGTGTATTGTAAGACTTGTATCTTTGCTCGGCTTTCATGTTCTGTTTGGCTACTTTGCGCCGGTTTGCTTGGCAGTGAAACAACCAGTGGGCTCCATTGTCGGGAGAAAGCTGGGTAGCAGAAAATCCCAAAGAAGGAATGTACCATTACAGCCAGGACGAGGGGGGGGGGGGACTTTGTCTGTCCTGAAAACTGTAACTAAAAATGCAAATAACAAACATAATGTAAATGATCATATTATGTTACATTCAAAAATGAAAAGTCTTCATGGGGCCCCGGTTTTTGGGGGGGGCCAGGTGGCTGCCAACCCGGCACATACACAGCATGAGAGACTCAGAGTCATCAACGCAGCGCAGGAAAACATGTACAGTGTCAGGGACAGCGAGAGACAAGCAAAGGTGACAATGGAGAGGAAAATCATGGCAAGGTATAAGGAGGACAGACAAATACACCTTTGGATCACCATCAGCACAGATACTGTTACGACCCAGAGTTATGGAACTCCATTTCCCAGCATGCAATGTGCCTGCATCCCGGCTGCCTTTGGTATAACAGGTGTTTGTTATCTGACTGATGAGCTAGTAGGACGTTACATGCATTTGGTGCTGATTAGGGTCTGTGCCTATATATATCTATCTACCTGGGAGTGTGTCTGGTTGCGAGATTGTTAGTTTATGTGGTCCATGTATATTCTGTGTATGACTCTTCTTCTGGTTTTTGGATTTCGACCACAATTTGGATTATTTGCCTGGTTTGTACTGAAATGCCGCTAGATCCCGACTACGGTTTTTGTCTTGCCCCTTTTGGACCCTTGGACAGTGGACCCTAGCCGAGATCATGACAATGGAGAACCTCCCGGCCCCTGGCATTTTTCCACACTTAGGTTTTCGCACTGCGTCACTGCGTCACTGCACCTTGGTATAATAAGCTGTTCTCTGCATCTCCAGCGTGTAGCCCCCTCTGTTCTACACGTGACAGGTACTCAGTGACATGAAGTGAGAGGTCTGAGGGTCGCAGACGGACACCTTCATTCGCCTGGACTCGGTTCTTGACTTGTAACAGAACTCCACTAGGGCCACCAGCATGGCCAATCCCAGTCCTCCGATGAGGATGTAAAATACCCCAGCCACGTTGCTGAGGCTCAGAGCGCTGGTCTTGTCCTACAGACGGAGAGAAACGGGGTCACAAGGAAAAGCAAACGGAAAAGTGCTCACCGACACACAGAGGAACACAAACACAACCTTCGCTAATAAGATCACTAATCAAATACATTATTCAAGCCATCAAATGCATGCATTGTAATTATATCAACAGGTAACTTTAATTAAAAAATACAGAATAATCTTTAATCTAGTCAAAATAATAGATATGAAACAGATTATTAATTAAATGTAATTCTGGTATATTTAACCATGTCTAAAGTGTAAAGTCAAAGGCAAAGAAAAACAAGACAAGCAAAATATACTCGGTATCGACAGGAACATGCATTCATGCACATATCACAAGCTTAGTATCAGAAGGTTCTAGCTAACTATCCTGGGTGGGCTTCCTGTCAAGTCATAAACCACCAATCCATTAATACGATTAAACAATGAAAGTAAAAATAACGTTTTTTTTTTCCCATCTTCAAATAGCGGAATTTTATTTTCACAATATTAGAATTTGGGGTTGTGGGTTTAGGACGTTCTGCTCTTCAGTGACAGATTTGCTAATTCCATGCGGTGAGGAGAAGCTAAAATCTGACGCTAACTGCTAACGGGACCAATCTTCACTTCCCATTCGCTGTCAAAAAGGAGGGCAGCAAGGCTCACTGGGCGTTTATTTAACGCCGTTACTATTGGCTACATCGTTACATGTGGCCACGGTAATCATGGCATCGCCGTAGAGGGGCTGTGGGCGTGATTGACGCGCATTCTGGTTTGGGGACTGCGAAACACGGTCTGTGTTCAGGTAATCGATTTGCTTCTGTAAGAAAGCATGCAGGCCAATTTTTAGGATGCTTTAGCGGTACGTTATTTACTGCCGATTTAAACACTGGTTACGTCAATTGATTTTTTTTTCCTCGTGTTGACATTTATATGCTTGTGCCTGGATGATGCTAAGATGTTTTTAGCGAGTAACTGTTGTACCTTCCATTTCAGTACACGTTTCAGATGTACAGTTACAAATACGGCAAAAGGTTTTGATTTTTAATGTAAAAATGTAACTGTAATGAGCTTACACACATTTGTGATGAATTTATTGACATAATTGACTATTACTTCAACATTATCACAAAAACTAGTAATGATCTGCCATTAACCAAAAAAAATCTGTTATTTTAGTTAATAGTTGCACAGAAGACAGGTGTGACCTTCTGGGCAGGTCAGTTAACTGGCACAAGAAGGTAATTTATTTGACTCCGTATTTACGGGCTCGGAGCAATTAAAAATGCAGATGTTCCTTCGTCGTGAGGACAATTTGTACGAATTAAACAGGAACCAAGTGAGACTGACGGCAGGACACTGCGTGGGTGAAATCGCAGTCGCCCAAACCACAATGCAGCATCTCACGGGGGTCAAGATGAAGGGGCGACGCGTCGAGGTGAATGGCAGGCTGGAGATGAGGTGGAAAAGTGCCCAGGATAAGGGGAAGGAGAGCCTTTTCTTTAAGGGCATTAACGGCGTCTTGTGTATCAGGAAAGAGCGACTCTTGGACTGACCTTTCTTGCGGAGTCCTTGCTTCCACACTCCCCTTTATCGTACCACCATTTGTTTTTCAGTTTGTCTAAGACGGCTTGCTCATTGAGCTTCAACACCGCGAGGTTTACGGGGATTCTTCAGTCAGGGAAATAACATAAATAACATTATCCATGTTATTTTATGTTATTTTGGACACAGTACATAAACAGAAATAGGTTCTTTACGTATTTACATTTTAAAAAGGTATCATAATAAAAATCTGAAAGTTAATGACAAAGTGATATGAATTAATACTCCATCTAGCCTTATTTTCTTCCTCCCTACTGCAAGATGTGTATTACTATATCACTTTGGGTAACCGGCACACTGTAAACACTCGGTTATGCAAATGATGTGACCAGTCTGGTTCATTTTCGTCCCCAGCAGAAGACCATTAAATATCAGCAGGTGCAAATTGAGTGATGTTGCAAAGAGGCCGATCCAAATTCAAGTAAGCCCAAAGTAAGCCCATTATTTCGAACTGAGGTGTAATAAGCCCCGGCTCATCCACTGGAGAGTGGATGCCAACTGCTGTGCCTGGTGGCTCAACAGCGCCGCCCTACAGGCAATGTGGGGATTTGCAGCCGATGTGTTTCTGCAAGTGTGACTGCCGGTTACCCCCCAATGTTGTGGTTACCACTGGGTTGCTCATACTCAGGCTGACCTTGGAGTCACCTCCCCCGCTGCCGCACTCTCCCTTGTCGTACCACCATTTGTTTTTCAATTTGTCCAAGAGTCCCTGCTCGTTCAGTTTTAACACTGCCAGGTTTACTGGATTTCTTGAAATGATAAAATAATACTGGTCAGCATTTAGTGAGATAACTTATGGTGAGATATGAAAACAATCTACTTTAAGAAAAATCTTGATCCGGTTACTGCAGCTGGTGCAAATCTGAAACCATAAACGTCGTTACAAAAAAAAAAAAAAATCTCTTTTCCAATCAGAAATATTTCGCAGCTAACAGAGTTATTAGACGTTAATAAACAGCTCGCAGTAGAGAAGTTATAAAATAAAGGAAAGAAAATATTAGCTAAGCATCGGATCTGTTTACGTGATACAAGTTGCTCTTAATAATAAATAGTCCTCAAAATACAAAGGTTAACTGGGTACAAGTAACCTCCATATATAATGACTTAATGATTCATTTCCGAGGTGGGAGGGTATGGTGACATGGTGATTAATGCTTAGGTATTTCAAATTGTTTTCCTTCGCAGCGATTTGACATTTTATGCTGTCTGGAAAAGAACTAGATGGGGCAAAAAGTATGAGTCGGCTATTTGTTTATTCTGCCTGTGACGACTCCCACCTGAAGCTGACTCGCTGCATCCTTAGAGATGCAGCAGAGCAGCTACGACGGAAGTACTACAGCCACTTATATTTCCTGCGTGGAAGAAAAGTCGGAGTGCAATCAGCAAAATCCACATCCTGACCGTAGGTAAAGAGGTGGCAGTGTTCCCGTCAGATCACATTTATTGGCTCGAAACATAATCAAGAATGGGACAGACACATTGACACTGCGTGACTCTGGATGCTGAGAATGCTGTTGGCTGTATGCATACATATTATCAAGATCGCAGGAACATTCAGTGAGTGTTGAGGCTGGCAGAGAAAAAATGGCAAATTTAGAGGGGTATTCCTGTCATCTACAGATTATGGTCTGCGCAAATGCTTTGGCTATTTCTCCGTTCTGTAATAAGAACAGGATGTTAGATAAATCCTCAAAGAACATGGTGTCAGATGAATGCTCGGTTTGGATAGCTAGAGGGGGATTTCTTCTCTGCCAGCATCCCATCCGACTGAATGTTCCCCATAATACCACACAACCAAAACATGAATAAGTACCTCAACAAACAAAAATCACACAACATGCAGCAATAAGCCCAACCCTGTGATTTTTTTTTTGTATTTTATTGGCTGTCATTTGTTATCGCTGATTAAATCTAATCTCTTTCCTGGGTCACATTTTAAGCTAATTTGCATGAGATGTCTGATGCCGTAAAGTTCCTGTCTAGTCAGGTGCATCAAAACAACGCGACTGCTTTGAAGTTGTCTCTCAGGGAGGTAATTAAAATCTTTAAGGATAATTAATGATTTTGTAGTCTATTTTTAAATAAATGTTGCGACTCTATATATTTCTGTATTTAATTTTACATTTTAGGCAATTTATTTATATATATATATATAAATATATATATGGAAACTGTGTGTACATTACATTAAATTTTATACATTATATAGTTAAACACTGTAACTTTTTAATCGAAAATGACACATTTGCGCTCACATTATACTTAGTATTTGTATTCTTTCAGTTCGAAATAGGCTGTAGCAATTTACGGCGAGTTATATTTGGTTACGGCTAAAAGAATCTATTTTCATATGGCTGTAAGTCCCACATAAGCTGTGCTCTTAAAAAGTTACTTTCAATTAATAAAGAAGCTTAATCGCTGGTGAGGAAAATTCTGATGAAAACTTTTCGAAACGAACATTCACACTGTTCTCGAAACTTCACATCACTAATATATGAATATATTTAAAATGTATCTAGTTTGAATATCATTTAGACTATTTTCCTGGATCTGCCGTTTCCACACTTATAATACTACAACTCCTACACGTAAACTAACATTTGTATCACTAGGGAACAAATAATTATATGTATCAAGTCTGTATGTATTGTATCAAGTATGTATCAAATATTACTATTACACTTATATTTAAATATCTATTTTCTTAATTATATATTTCAGAATATTCTATTTCTGTAACTTTTACATTTGCACCAGCTTTACTTGCTGTCCATTTTGCACTGTATGTATGTTCTGTGATCTACGTAATTGTTACTGTATGCGGCAGAATTTCCCTCTGGGATCAATAAAGTTTATCTTCATGTTAATCTTAAGTCATCAAAGCTTCTGGCGAGGGGTTTCTGCAGGGCTCTGCCAAAACAACACCTCAGCAGTACGGTCCCACCTGGGCCGTCACTGAACACCGCCGGCGTGAACGCAGCTCGTCTGCGATCACGGTCACGCTTCGCCGTACCTTAAGGCCGATCCCTTGGGCGTGGCCACGCCGTAGCCCTTGGAGTCCAGGTTGCCCCCCACCTTCATGGTGTCGCAGGGCTTGCGCTGCTCGATGTACTCGTTCATGGTGGACTCCAGCAGGTAAGCGTACTTCCCCTTCGACTTCCTCACCCTGAGCACGCCCTCGTCCGTCGTCTTCACGAACACGGAGGGGTCTGCCGCCTTCATGTAGGACCACATCTTCTCGAAGACGGCGATCTTGGACCTCTGAGAGTGGCGGGAGGAGGCTTTTGTCAAGGGGACTGCAGTACAGTGCGCGACAAATCGGTCCGGGTGTGAAGTGAGCGACTACACCCGTCTTCAGAAAAATATCTGAAAGCTTTTGGAAGTATGATTGCCACAGCCTTGGGATGAGGGTGTAGCAAACTTATTGGTTTCATGACAAAAATCAGTCGACAATCAGTCGCTATGCTAAAAATGTCTAACATATCTGCACATATCTTCCGCACAGACATTTTCTTTTTAAGTATCAGTTTTTTTGACTGACTCATTCAGTTCTGTTTTTTCCATTTCGCTATTAATCGCAGTTGTAGTCACTGGCTCCCAAAGGGATGCTAAACACCGGTGATTCCCAACCCGGTCCTCGAAGCCCCCAGACGGTCCATGTTTTTGCTCCCTCCCAGCCCCCTGCCAGACAGTCCACATCACAGATCTGATTCAGGTTTAAATTAATAAAAGTTTAAGATTTCATCTGTTTGCATTGACTTATTTGTAGGTAATTTTTTTGTGACTGTTCAGCACTGCATTCTTAACGAAGCTCCTGTGCTTTTGATTGGCTGGGAGCAGGGAGGGAGCAAAAACGTGGACCGTCTGGGGGTCCCTGAGGACCGGGTGGGGAAACGCTGCTCTAAATGGTCGAGGCTGTCCCTCACCCTAAAGAATTCCTTGGTAGAACCACCATCCAAGGTGCCATAAGCGATCTCCGTCTGCTTGGCCAGGTCCTCGGCGCTCTCGATGGGCGACACCATCCTCTCGACGGTGAGGAAGGCGGCCAGGTTGGCCGTGTAGGAGGAGATGATGATGAGGGTGAAGAACCACCAGACTCCGCCCACGATGCGGCCGGAGAGAGATCTATAGAAACGGCAGAGCAGGTTGGGTGAGGTAGAGGGGGTCCCCAAGACTCCTTCTTTAAGCAGGCTTTGAATCATATTCTTAAAATTACTTGTAAACCGATGTAAACAAAGATCAGAGATCAAGCTTTATTTTGAAATGATCGAATGGTTTTCTGTTTTCATATAGCAACCATGCTCTGATTTATGTGTCCATTTGTCCCACATCAAAAACATTTACAGTCAATTATATAGTTAAACACTGGCACAAGACAGGGAACAACCAAGGATGGGGCGCCAACCCATCGCAGGGCGCAAGACAGGGAACAACCCAGGATGGGCGCCAACCCATCGCAGGGCGCAAGACAGGGAACAACCCATGATGGGCGCCAACCCATCTCAGGGCGCAAGACAGGGAACAACCCAGGATGGGCGCCAACCCATCGCAGGGCACAAGACAGGGAACAACCCAGGATGGGCGCCAACCCATCGCAGGGCGCACTCACCATTCACACCTACAGACAATTTAGCAACTCCAGTTCACCTTAGTTCAGTTTTTGGTCTGTGGGGGGAAACTGGAGGAAAACCCACGACGACACGGGGAGAACATGCAAACTCCACATAGGTAGGGCCAGGGCAGAGACTCGAACCCTAGTCCCAGAGGGGTGAGGGTTAATTACCTTGCCATCCCATTATATAAACATAAGCTACATATTAGAAGTACTGTGCGCACTGTGTGCAATAAAGAATAATCATAGCCCATCACGCTATTTTAAACAAGTGAATAACTTACAATTAAGGTCACAATGATCTAGATCATGGGTTGCCAAACTTTTCAGCCTAAATAACAGTGCCATAAACTCGTGACCCTCTCATTAGATTTTGCCGACCGGGGGAGGGGGGGCGATGGAAGATTTTGCGAATCGTTTTAAAAGGGCGGAGTGATGGTTCTGAGGCTGGGGATCTGTGCCAGCAATCGGAAGGGTGTTGGTTCAAATCCCATGAATGCCTGGAGTGATCCTACTCCATTGGGCCCTTGAACAAGGCCCTTAACCTGCAATTGCTTCATCCTGGGTATGATATTAATCTACATCCAGCCCTATAAGGAGGCCCTCCAACTTAAGGAGTTCCAACCACTGGATAAACCTCACACTGGTCCACGATCCTCAGTGCACGATCCTTACCCCCTCTTTAAAATCCGAAGTAACATACTGGGTAAATCATCTCGCGACCCCCACTTTAAGAAACCCTGATCTAAATATTGTTTTACGAGAGTGATGGAAAGTGGAACACCTGGGAGAATCCCAGATTTACATGCGCACCCGCAAAATTAATGAGGACTCAAAACACCCAGCATTGCGCCGAGATATAAGATAATACATATTCAACGTGACATAAACATGCAATAAATTCTCTTTGAAGGGTGTTCAAATGTGGAAGGGTGTTCCGAAGGGAAATCCCCGCCATGAATTAAACTCGGTTTATAAAAGTAACCAGCAGGTTTAATGAACATTTGAATATTAATAACCTGGGTTTTACACTGAAAAAGGCAGCAGTTAGTGGTCACTACGGCCGAGTTCTGAAGAACAAGCCCCAGGCGTGTGGTCCGGTCCCCGAAGGCCGCGGCTCCCTGAACACGCAGAGACGGCCACCGAACGAATGTGAGCTTCTCAAGCAGAAACAGCACAAACCTGCAGGTTTCGACACGAGTGCAATAAGCGAAGGGAGAGACAGAAAAGGAACAGAGGAGAACGTGAATGTGGCGCCGATAAAACAAGACAGCTTAGCGAAAATGTCGGGAAGCGGCGAATTTTAAAAAAAAGAGAGAAGGAAGATTGAAAAAGAAAAGTGGGGTATAAGCTAATACAAAGAAAAGTGGGGTATAAGCTAATACACAAAGTAAAGTGGGGTATAAGCTAATACACGAAGAAAAGTGGGGTATAAGCTAATACACAAAGAAAAGTGGGGTATAAGCTAATACACAAAGAAAAGTGGGGTATAAGCTAATACACAAAGAAAAGTGGGGTATAAGCTAATACACAAAGAAAAGTGGGGTATAAGCTAATACACAAAGAAAAGTGGGCTATAAGCTAATACACAAAGAAAAGTGGGGTATAAGCTAATACACAAAGAAAAGTGGGGTATAAGCTAATACACAAAGTAAAGTGGGGTATAAGCTAATACACAAAGAAAAGTGGGGTATAAGTTAATACACAAACAAGCTGGTACGCAATCATCAAAAAGTAATATCATTCGATAACAGCATCATTATTAAACAATCGAGCGAGTCTTGATCATAGGCGTGAATTACGGGGGGGTTGTAACCCCCCCCCTAATAATCAAAACTGGCTAATACAACCTCCCCCCCCCCAATAATCAGGTCTCCCCTTATATGGCTGGAGACTTCAACTCCCCCCATGTTCAATCCAAAGTTACGCCTCTGGTCTTGATAATGCAAAACAGGGTAAATAAAAAACAAAACGTCGTACTTGGCAGCAACCTAAACACCAAGGCCAGCTGGCTTCTCGCATTAAGAATGAATCTGACCATGTTGAAATAGTGATGTTCAGGGATTCACTGCGCAGCCAAGTCAAACACAACTTAAGACGTTAAGCTACTGTGAGCTGCGTTTAACTTTAAGGGAACTGTGTTTGCCTAAAATCACACCACGCTAATCTGTACGCAGCTTTCTCCCCAAGACGTCTCCACGTTTTCCTACACATTTACACCTCAAATGAATAAAACACAACTCGCAAAAGGCTGCAAAAGACAAAAATCTAATCTTACATTTTTTTTTAAAACCCAAACACTTCCAGTGCAGAACAGGATTCAGAATACTGAATTCCGTCGACCCACCAACGGGATGTCGGGACTGAAGGATGAGCCAGAGAATCTTATTTGGCAACCTTTATACACTCTAGCGCAAGGCTTGTATTTACGCGTCAAATAACAGACTGACAAAATTAAGGCTGCTGTTTCTGATCCTGGGCCCTTAAGCTGTTGCACACTTGAACAAACTGCAATAAAACATGCGATGAATCCATTTTGTCCTCCTGATTCCAGCTTGTATGCTGGTTTTCATTGATGCACAATTCAATACACGTTACACCACACATGCAATAGAACTGCTCTTGTAATGAAAACTTAAGATATTCCCAGACTGTTCCTGGATTCATGAACCCTTTACTTTGTAACAAGTATGAATATACTTGTATATGTAGGATAGTTGACTTGGTAAATTTTATATATATTGCTGTAGATTAACATGATTGCAAATTTGACTTCTGCAATGATGTAACCATGGCTCTTAAATTAACTATAACTATTAATATCCTATCGTGTTTTAGTGCTTTGGGTATTTCGTTGAACTCACACAAAAACTTAGCACTCTTTTTGGAAAGCAGACAAATTCATTAGAAAATAATAAAGCAGAAATAATAAAATATTTATGGAAACAAAAACTTTTTAAAAAAACCAACAAGCTCCAGAGGAAACAAGAGCAGCTTAATTACCCAGGAAACTCTCAGCTAAAACAGTTTATATAACTTATCATTTTCGTTTATTACGAGCAATTAATATGCTTTTCTTTTTTTTTTTTTAAATATGCGGTAATGGGAAAATGGGTTATGAAAAAGGTATTATTACAGACACTTTAGTCAAAGCGGAGCGATTTCCTGTGGAGTAAAATGAGCACCGTGGTTTGGATGCGAGGGGAAACTCCGGGGAAGTTTGCCGACTTAGATCTCCAGCCTTGGAGGAAAGACGCACTGATTCACGGACATTACGAGACGCGTGACGACGTTAAATACCATTCAACAGGGCGCACCGGGGTAAGGCAAGTGCGAAGCGACAGCGCCGACCGGCCGCATTGTCATTTCTGAAGCAGCCTCGTCGCGGTGAACCTGACAAACTGAGCGACTTTAAAATATTCCGCTTCCCCCGCGGTTGCTATGACGACATCCTCTCTTATCAGGGAAGCTATAATTGCATATACAACACGATGTCTAGGAAGTCTGCAGCTGAATACGCACAGCGAAACCTGATAAGAGCCGAAAAAATATAGGCTTTGTGTGTGTGTGACATACTATTATCATTGGGTAACACTCAACTAAGTCTATTTTATTGGCAATTTTTTCGTGTTAAATGTAACTGGACTGTGGATCCACTGTGTGTGTGTAAATATATGAAGTTTGACATGGTTTATGTGACACTGGTCACTGGGCCTGTTGGTGTATCTGCTGTGTTTGTAAATACATAAATAAAATCTGACATGGTTTATGACACATCCAAGGATGTACAAAATTGGATATTGCGGTAAAAATCATAAGGGAATATTAATATAGTAATATTTGTATTACCATTATGAATGCATAGGCCTATATATTGTACATACCATATTCTCCCAGATGCATCCATTTCTCCATATCCATACTAATATTTTACATATTCATCTTTATTTTTCTTAACTAATGTTCTATGTTCTGTTACTGTTTGCCTTCTTGTCTTCCGTCTCCAGAAACACATAAGTAAGCATCTCATTGTACTCAGTACCTGTAATAGCACAAAGGACAATGAACCCTTTGAATACTTAATGAAAGTTAATTCGAGATTTATGCAGACAAAAAATACAACAAATTAAATAGAAATGAAAAACGAATTCTTATAGTTTCTCGTTTTCGGCGGCCCGGAACAATTTGGCACGTCAGGCGAATCGGTCTTTCTGATTTGCTGCCGACGTGTGTCCTGTGATAGACTGGCATCCCATGCAGGGACTTCCCTGATGCGTGCCCCGCCTTCCTGGGATAGATTCCAGACTCCGCATGACCCCGAACCAGATAAGTGGTAATGTCAAACAGATAGACGCAAACAAGCATGCCTTCATCCATTCAACCGACAGACACACACCCCTGATACAGTCCCAAAGGCTAACGGGGATGTTGAGCTATGCAAAATCACTGTCGGAATTCAATCAACACCTCTCTCTTCCAAAATTAGGAGCTCAGCTGTAAAACAAGCCAGCAAACACAGTTGGTTCCACGGACCTGGGTATGGAAAATGTGTTCACATCCAGTCTGAACTGGCAGCTGGCACTGCTGACACCCAGTCTCGCACTATGCAACCAAGTTAATAAAAATATCCAAACCAGTATCCAATAAATTTCGTGTTGTATAAATATTGCAGCTGTCCTGCACACTACGTGTGGTGTTTGATAACTGTCCAGACTGTTTCTGGAGCTTATTTCTGTTACTGTGCATCTTCAGTGACAGGAAATGATGCAACACTTGAGACAGGAAATGATGCAACATTTGAGAAGGGAAATGATGCAACATGCCCCCCCTTGCACTTTCCCATATTATTCAACACATTTTCTTTTTGTACTGGGAACATTTTGCAGACAGAATGTTTACTTCTGTCACTTCGGCTGAGCTACTCTTTGGACTGCCTGAAGTATTTTAGAGTTATATGAATGCAACTTTACCACATGTATAATGGTACATGGTACGTTATTATAAATGATACAAAAGGTACAATAATTCAAAGTCACCAAAAAAAATAGAAAGTTCTTCTTGTTTCAGACTTCAGGATGTTCGGGACAGGAGCCCGTCCATGGAACTTAGAGATCGGAGGATGAATCAGAGAACCTTAACTGGCAACCTCGTATGAACAGGTGTCGGAGGCCGAGGCGCAAGTTACATACAAACAAGAACTTTGGTTTCTGATTTAAAGTAGCAAAAGCAGTAAACCTCCAAGAAGCTGAGCACCATGCCTGAATGGAGTTACTTTATACAGCCATCAACTAAATTCACAAATAAGATCAAGAATACCTGTGTCATCCTACAGTGTGGCACTCCAGTGACAATGCAGGGAACAAAAACTTAAGAAAATAAGATAAAAATATGGTGTATAAAAATATATGTATAAAATATATACATGCACTGAAGAATGAATAGATAAAGACTGGATGAGTAAAGCGAAAAGAGGCAAGACAGAAAAATCTACTCTCTCCCGTGTTTCACAACTATACGAATTTTATATCTATACATGAAACAAGTGAATCCACCAAAGGCCTCTGTGATTCATGAAAAGCGCAGTAAATGGTGCCTTTAAGCACAGATCGGTCATTGTGACAGTGACTCGCGCCTGATTGGCTAGGACGACCGGTTTGCCATCTGGGGGGGATGGAGAGTCAGCGGGGCCAAGGCAGCTGCGACAGGAGTGCCTGGCTGACCTCGAACGCTGAGGTCCCGACCAAACGGCGTCACAGCACGCCACTACAATCCACGTAACAGCTTATTTATTCACATACACACTTTGCTAAAGACTCCTATATTTACCCCCAGGATATATACATGTATCTGCTCTCAACATTACTATTACCTCCTCTACAACATTTAAAGCATAAACTTTACTATAAA
The DNA here is from genome assembly GCA_026781145.1 of Hippopotamyrus pictus. Classification (NCBI taxonomy): domain Eukaryota; kingdom Metazoa; phylum Chordata; class Actinopteri; order Osteoglossiformes; family Mormyridae; genus Hippopotamyrus; species Hippopotamyrus pictus. The sequence goes on along the minus strand of JAODLC010000052.1, from coordinate 3,028,984 downwards.
CAATACCTTTCTGATTGATCTATTATTAATTACCCAGCATGCTTTTACATACAACATTCGTGAAATAACTGGTGCACGTTTCCCATTATCTCCCGGCTTCAGCTGAGGGTTTCTTGCTGTTGTCTGGGGTCTCCACGCATTTTGATCATTAAAATACACTGACATTGAGAGAGATCTGCATGCGTGCACAGACACACACATACGCACGCACACACACGCGCACACACGCACACACGCGCACACGCGCACACACACACGCGCACACGCACACACACACACGCGCACACGCACACACACACACGCGCACACACGCATGCACACACACACACACACACACGTATCTATCAGCTCTTGCTGCAGGCAGATTTTATCGCTCCATATTTCTCAAGCCTTCAGCTCCATAAGACTTTTTGTTTCATCTGAATTATACCTCATACAATTGCATCTGAAGGAAGGAAAAATAATCTAAAAATAATAATAATTTTAGATTGTTTTGGAGGCTGAGAAGAGAAGCAGCTGAGATCTTATAGTAATCTCATTTGAAGACATCTTCAGATGTACTGGAGATAAAAGAGACTTTACCAAAAGCATGTACAGATCTACTTTTTTTGGATTGCACTGAACCATCTGCGAGCCTTCCAAGGATTTCTCCTGGCAGAGACCGGCTAGGCCTTAATCCTCGTGCCGCAGCCATCTTCCTTTTATCTAGGACAATCTGAACTGAAAATTCACGACAGCTTCTCGCCACGATTTTTTCCCTCAAGCCGCCTTTTGACGCAGAGCGGAACTGTATGAAAACAGCCGCATTTCCATCATGGTGCATAAAGGCGGCATTCGCTGCCTGCCTTATAACGCTCCAGCGCGTCGCGGGAACACGCCGCAGATCACACCCTCACCTGGCGAGCTCCTGTCCCATCTGAGTCGCCCGCGCTATACCTGCAGCATTTTCCCCGCTTTGCGGGAATCGCTGTCCCCCGAGCACGCCGCTGAGGAGTCCGGCAGCGCGTGGTGACGGGGTGACCTCTGCAGAACGAGACCTCCACCCCCCCCAGTGCGTATGTGCGTGTTTATGACCGTCGGGGACATGTGAGCTGAAGTGACAAGCTTGACCCAAAGGGACGACAGAACCTGGAACCTGATGGAGCTACTCTCCAGGCGATGGCCTGCTCACTCTCTCTCTCTCACACACACACACACACACACACACACACACACACACACACACATATGGGCATATACTCTGGCCCCAGCTGAAAGCTGATTGCCCCTCACAAATTCAAAACATCACACTGGCTCCCACCTTATAAAAATTCTAAACTCACCCCTGCAACTTGCTTACAGTGAGAGGTGGACATTTCAGGTCCAGAAAGTAAAAATCCAAACCAGGATTTTGTTTCAACCAACCAGTTGAGTATAAAGAGTCACAGTCACAGACTAGTGAATTAATTGGTTGAAACAAAATCCTGGTTTGGATTTTTACTTTCTGGACCTGAAATGTCCACCTCTGCTTACAGTAAGCCTGGTGTCAGTCCTTAGTCTCCTTACACATATCCATCGTGTCCTTTCTGCAAAACAATGAGTCCACTATTAACTGTGAAGGTCCCCATTAAAAATAAGGGCTTCTGCCAACACCATGGTGAGTCGTCTTTTTGTGAGATAGTGACCCAAAGAACCGAAAGGAAAGACAGTCTGATGCAAATACAGGTGTGCGGCTCAATGGCTTTGGCTGCTGTATGTGTGATCAGAAGTGTGTCAGTTCAAATCCCAGGGTCTGAATAGTGATTTCGCCGCCGGGCCCCTGAGCCACGCTTCTAATCCCCGGTTAGTCCAGGGTTCCAGCCATTTCAACAAAAAATGTATGCTGCTATGGATAAAAGTGCCTGCTTAATAAAAGCAAGGGAAAACGACTCTTTCTGAGGAATTCTAATGTAGGAAAACCATTAAGCCAGTTAAAAAAATAAGAAAAAATGTTTTCAATTTATGTCATGTATGATGTTGCAGCTCACTGAATGCTCCCTAGAGAGGATGAGAACGCTTGGAGCGGCTTTGATTGCGGTCCATTATGTTCAGAAACAAGAACTTAAGGGGAACATGAAAAATACTGAGCTGGAGACAAACTCAGCTTTCGGCTGCGGAGACTTCAAAGGGGTAAAAAACAAAACAGAAAAATGATACACAGGGTTGGTAGTGTCTGTCTTCACAGCGGGACAGGGGATAAATGGTACACTTCACTTAAGGCCGTGCGTTAAAGTAACTTATAAACACATCCACGTTAATAATGCATTATAATGCATTCATAAAGCATTATAAACGTGGCTATAAATATTTATCAAAAGGTATAACACATTATAGCTATGTTAATTATGCATTATGACTGCCTTATGACGCTCTCATCTATAACATTAAGGATGCGGTAAGACTTTACTTAAAGTCTGTATGCGTAACGCATTATAGATACCTTCATAATGCATTATAATGCATTCATAAA
>JAODLC010000052.1:2982411-2995474 GCA_026781145.1 Hippopotamyrus pictus | reverse complement strand
GATTCAGGTGTAGTTGCAAATAGTGATTAATCCTGATTAATCCACTGAAAATTCTGATTAATCTGATTAAAATTTTTTATCATTTGACAGCCCTAGTTATAACATAATTAATAATCTGATTATAAACTACTGATAAACCCTTTATAAGGGTAGTCTTATCGTAAAGTGGTACCAATCCTACAATCGGCCCAGGTCAGCGCTTCAGTGGAACGTGCTGAGGAAATGGAGGAGTGTACATCTTCTGTTACATGCTTCTGGCGTTGCTACCCCACCCTAACATATATAAACATTATTTGCTCTGTGACTAATGACTAATGTTACCCAGTCAGCACTCTCCATTCATCATCATGTTAAATTAGGCCATTTCAATAATTTACCAGCTTAAATGACTTATTTGAAATTCTCGTGGAGGCTGTTGGGATGCAATAGTTTCAGGCAGGCAAAAATAAATATGAACCGACTGCCGGAAAAGTCTAACCGTAGGAGTCTCTGGAGCAGAACAAAAGCCACTATCCATTTGCGTGACATGCCACACAAGCCGTCGAACGGTGTGAAAAACGCCAGAACGTGCGAGACCGGCTTTATTTCTCCTGACGTGGTGCTCACCAGCGCCTGGGTACCACACCAATTCTTCACCCAGCGTGAGCAGAACCGCAGGAATATTTCAATTTGCCTGAATCTAAGTGCCCTGGACAATAGATTGAAAAAGAAAGTCTGTCTCTTTGCAGAGATTTATCTGCATTTGTGTTTGAGATGACATGAGATGAGCTTCATGGTGGTAATAAGATCCTGTGAGACGTGTATAGTACAAGGACAGTGTTGTGAATCCTCATCAGTCATGACCATGTAATATAAGAACGCATTAAAATGTTTATGGAAACTGCAGAGAGATGATTTCTTGCCTTGTCGCTGAGCCCCGTGAGATCATTACTGCATGGGGATGGCAACGGGGTGCGTGTCTGCTCCTGCATTATAGATCAGGTGCATTGAATGCGAATCGATGACCTTCAAGCCACAGTGTGAGTGCGGAGCGTATCGGTGGGCGCGAAGGAATCAATAAAACACGGAGTCCGTTAGGAGATCCAGTTGTCTCAATTTGGGGAACGTGGGAAAGGGAGGTAATAGTAGGCAAGTATGACCAGTCAACCGAGTCTATAAACAATAAGCCAAGATGAAGAAGAAATTCAGAAACATGCATGATAAGACTTAGTCAATGAAGAAATGACTTAAGCCATCAGGGTAACAGTTTACTTGAGGGGTCACAAATATTATAGTAGTGTACTCTTAATTAATGCATTAATTAACCAGAAACTAAGTGTTAGTTAAGTACTGATCCCATGTCTGTTCATCATTAATCAGTCATGACGATTAGTGTATTTCATGCAGTTACTATATTTGCTCATGATTTGTACTTGAGTAGTAACTGAGTTACTAAGTTACTCCAGCCCCCAGAAGTAAAGTGTTACCGCAATCGGCTTTATTCTTTACTTCCCTTAGGATGCAATTCTCTTCCATGTGAAACAAGATTCAGTACATACTGAAATACCACTGAACGGCAACGACCACACTAGTATCTGGGCTAGAAGCGTCCAATTAATACAAATCCAGTCAGTGGCCACCTACAGTAGCTTCACCTAGCTAGTACTCTTGCCTACCAAACCACTCAAGGGTAGACAAGATGTGTATTAAGAAAAGCTTTCAGCAAGCTACTGTCAAATTGACCTGTGATTTTTGCACTTGCAGCCTTCCTGTTAGCTTCCACGAGGCTGGCCATTCTTCCCTGGCCCTATTAACAAGGTTGTCACCCACTGAACTGCCACTGATTGGATGTTTTCTGTTTCTTGCACCGTCCTCTGTAAAGTCTAGGCACTGCGGCGCGTGAAAACTGCAGGATGGTGGCTGCTAGTGAGATTCCGGAACCACTGCGTCAGACACCAACAATCACACATTCTGATTGCTTAAAATCATACGTCTCATCCATTCCAGGACTTACTCTTTTATCTTTGATTTCATAATTGTACTATGTATAACTGTATGTTGTTTGTATGTTGTATGGTGCTATGTTGCTACTAAAAACTGAATTTCCTGGAGGAACCTTCCTGAGGGATTAATAAAGTGTTTTATCTATCTATCTATCTAACTCCACTTCTTTACATCGTCTTTGCGCTGAATGTATTCACTGTCAGCCACATGGTGCACTGCATGGAGTGACAGGCCGTTTGTGTTCGCAAACAGCTGTACCTAATAATCTGGCCACACACTCTAAACCGTTTCACATAGAGTTCCTAAGTTTCAAGAACAATAAGAATGAGTAAACAAATAAGTAATAAATATGCGGAATGGCACTGCAGTATAATGCAGTGTAAATTGCCAAATGGACCACAGTATAGAAGAAAAAATATGAAATATGAATATAAGCAACAGTCAGCAGCTGTTGATTTTTCCGTGTTACAGAAAGCCCTGTTCTTCCATTACCTGATGTAGCTTTTCAGTAATGATTATAGCCTGATGAAAGATATGATTGAAAATAGAATATCGGTAAGAGTAAAGTGTGGCTTCTCTCTCCTACACAAAGTGGCTCGCTATCATATAAGAGAACAGGCCCGGCACTGCATCTAGGTCTCTGGCAACGGCACACTTCAGAAATCCATTTCTCATTGAATCCAGAGACCCTGCATTCACTTAATCTCTCGTACCTGCGAAGGCTGCTGTTCTCGACTGAGCATTAATTAATCGCACAAGGCAGCCACTGGAAAAGCAGAGTACAATGAGTGACGTCACAGACACACGCCGACAGACAGAAGCACTCCTCCATTACGGCCACCTTCGTTTTTTTTTCTCCCCTGATCTGCACAACATTTCACAGAAAATGTGACAAAAAAAAAAACCCCAGGATGTGTGAATACTCCCTTGGCACTGCATTTTCCTGTAGGAAATATGTACACTATGGTAAGATAAGTAAGAATTCAGCAAAAGGAGGCCCGGAACGTTCTGTATTCTACAAGTGTTTAATCATAATTTGTGTTATATTTTATATATAGTTACATTACTTGCTGTGCTGCCTGTGATCGGAAGGTTGCTGGTTCAAATCCCTCGACTGGCAGAGTGATGTCATCACTGGGACCTTGAGCAAGGCCCTTAACCCCAATCTGCCTCGCCCTACTCTCTGAATTGTACGTTGCTTCCGCGGCGCGTCACACTGACCGGAGTGCGAGCTGTACATGTAGACGAACTTGCTCCACTTGTAGTGCTCGATGATGGCCACCAGGGCGTCCTGCAGCTCGGGCCGTAGCTGGATCACAAACTGGTTCGAGGCCTCGATGGGGAAGCTGGGCGTGATGAAGCAGACGTGCAGCGCCCCGCAGAATGACATAAGCATGTTCACGGTCCGCCTGTCGTACAGGCCGATGATGGCGTACACTCCTTTGGAAAACTGCGAACAAACTTAAGACAAAAAAAAATCTTGGTAAACAATATGATAATAAATGGGGTTAATAATAATGATAATAATAATGTAACGAAAAAATAGGAAACTGCATCAGTATCACTGTTCATCATCGCTTTTCATGAAAAATAAGTGCCTCCCAATCCAGTCCTCGAGGACCCACAGCCGGTCCACGTTTTTGCTCCCTCCCAGTTCCCAGCCAGATGGGAGCAAAAACGTGAACTGCCTGTATTGAGAAACACTGATGTAAATAGTGGAGGTTATCCGGGGACCTTATCCCGGGAAGGACAGGGTACAGACAGGGACACCATAGATGGGATTCCAGTGCATCGCAGGCCTGACCAAACCACCCTCTGAAATCTAGGGCCTTCTATACATCAACTTTAAAGGTCAGTGCATCATTTAAACAATACATGCGAGTTTTCAGGAATAAAAAAAAAAAACGTGCCATTTTTTTTCTTTGCACAGATTTCACTCACTAGTACAAGAAGAAACAACCAACAACATCCAGCATCTTTGCTGCAGAAATGAAGGGACAGGTCAGAACTCCCCCCCCCCGCCCCGTTACGAAGGCACAGTTCGTCCTGCAGTCCAGATCGACCCCCTTGCCTCTGATCGCTCGCACCTGACTGTGGTCTGGTTACACCTACGCGGAGGTGAGTCATCTCGGAGTCAGCTGATGCAGACACCGTATCTCTGATTATGTAAGGAGATGGGAGCCTGCCGAAAGCCTCGATCCGCGAAACGTACCGATACAAAAAAAAAAAAACAACTAACAGCACATTTCACAGGCGGCTCAGATTTGTCCAGAAATCTGTGCGGGAGAGACTCCCGCGTTCGTTCAAGCTCGTGACACATTGCTCGCAGAAATTAAGTAGCTGATAACAAGGCAGTGATTACTGTTCGAAATATTTGACAATGATGAACGAGCTAATATGAGATTTTATGCAATAAACTTCGTCATATTCGTGGCAAAATATCATATTAATAAATGCAAATTCTCCGATAAAAAACACACACACTGTATTATTCCTAAAAGAGACTTAAGTTAATTCAGCCCTTTGTTAATAATAAACTGTAAAGACTATCAAAACGTGTACTTTATTATGCTGTGCATACCCCTAGTGCTGTTCTATATGTGCAATGTTCATTCAATAGAGCTTTAAAAACATCTATGCAGCGATTTTACCTCGTTTTTAGAGCGGATCCCTTTATTAAACTAATTAAAAATGTCAAAATAATCCATAACACCCTATTCTCCCATTACTTCACCCATAATTGTCTGTAGGTTACGAGACTCACTTATTCACGTCCCAGTTACAGCTTATAGTTCAAATAATCTAATTATTATTCCGCATTACACGTTACACGTTTTATATATATATATATATATAAAAAAAAAAACACGCGTTCTTCCGCCGCCCTATTAAGCACCCCGTGGAAAGTTCATTTTGCGCAGGCGCGGAAGCGGCACGCCAGCTGAGCTCGTGCAAATGGGCTCCGATAAGTCAGAGCACGTGGAAGTAGCGGAGACAATAAACATGCAGACAGTAATTGGATTCTGTGCAGGAGTAAGGTGGCGGGGGGGGATCATCCCGGGAAGAGGAGGTCAATGACTTCATTCAGTGCGATTCGCTGGCCCCCACATCGACAGCTGGGTCTCTGTCATCAGCATTACGGCGCTCACGCTAATGCTGTCATCAGCGCCAAGGCCGTTCCGCTCACTTTTAGGCATTTTACCCCACTCCCTCTCTCCTCAATGCTCCTTTTACTACAGTAAAAACGTAGAGCGATAAGAATTATACTTCCCACACTCAGCACTTGATCCACAGGGCCTGCATATGCGTGGAAAATCGACAACAACTTCACTGTGTTTACATAAGTACCACAGTTAAAATGCCTAATGCGGTACAATGAGAAAATAGGATTTGAATATGTGGGGGTGATGTCACTGCGAAATGTTAAAATTAAGACTGAAATCCTTTTTTCAAAACTGGGTTCCTTGCGGCAAAGAAGTGTCTCAAATTATTTGTGGTTTTATATCACTATGTTTCATGCCTTGAAAGCCTCAAACAGTATTGACAATAAGCTAAAGCTGTTAGCCAATGTCAGCTAGCCACATAAGGCATGTGGACAATAAATGTGATATAATCTTCCCATATTTTGTTAAATTATTTCAGTTTTAAATTCTTATAATGTGTATACACTATATGTAGGCCAATGTATACAATTAGCTTGCTCACTGCCACAGGGGATAATTAAGCTGCACCGGTTTGCATGTAACTAGTATTTTGACCATCTTTTAGTTTAAAATGAAAGGACCAGACAACAGCCTTAATAGCAGTGCTCTATATAACCATGAACGCTGGGAAATCGAGACCTCAGGAGACATGCAGATGTATGGAACTGAAATTAAGGTCACTTCCCTGCTTCGACCAACTTGTAGAACAAAGTGCGGGAAAAGTTAAACACAAAAAAATGATGGCTGACACACAGGGCTGTCACCGCTGCGGTTTAGCTTGGAAGTAAGAAAGAGCTTTCCGATGGCTCAGATGGGGGGGCAGGAAGGGGTTCATGGACAAGCCAAGTGCGACCTTGAAACAGATAAACGGACCATGATCAACCCACCATTAATAAGAACCACATCATGATCGATCACGGCACATTGTTAGGGGGTTATTTTTACTCATTCCCCTGATTTCCACCCCACTTCTGACTGAGACCAGCCTCCCTCCCCCAAAATTTGCCCAGACACCTTGAGCACTGAGGTAGTTTCTACTCCAACTCCAAGACTTGTGGCATTCTTCTTTTATGCTATAGGCTACACGGCGCTGGTATCCGCCGCTAGCACAACTCACACCATCCACTGCTTCCGAACGGCTCCTCTAGGTGGCGCCTGCCAGGACTTTCGACAGATCGCTGAGAGACGCCGGCCAACTCCAACAGGCAGGAGATACTGGCAAAGGCGCCTGGCCCCATTAGTCCTCTTCCCAACCAGCTGGGGACAGGCTGACCTTTAATTTAATTGTGTGCATAGTTAGCTCTCCCGTTATGGATGTTTGTGTCTGTAATGAGTAAGGGAATAATAATACCACTGTAAACAGGAAATCCTTCATTGAAAAGGTCTTTAAAACACAAAACACTCGGTTGGTCATTGTCAGGACAGCCTCTGTGCACTAGGCATTGAAATCAGGACCGAAGATCTACTGCTTTAGTCAAGCTTGGCTCAGTAACAGCAGCTCCCTATGATTTGTTATATATCTGTCATATTGCTGACCTTCTCTGGTCCCTGGTTACCTCTGTGCCCAGAAGGAAGATCTCCTCGGGATCTCCACGCCTTCAGAAGCAGACCTGTCAGAGGAGTCTCCCACGGTGCTTCTGACGTGCTCAGCTAATAGTACCACGCTGCTCTGGGGTCAGTTCTGGACCGGCGTGAGCAGACCTGGCCGTGTTAGGAGGCCGACTGGGCACGTCTCGCAGTCCCCACCTTTACCGTCAACTTTGTTTATTGTCCCACAGACCTTTTGGAATTTTCCAGAACACATTTGCAGTTGCATAATGCTTAATTACATAACTGTAATGATGTTCCTAGTGAAATGCTAGTGTTACCTGTTACATGAAGCACTCCAGGGCAACTATGCAATAAAGGGTACAGTGTGTATATATAAATCCAGAACTGAGTATAATAGTAGAATATATAATGGGAATCTGGAGCAATACGCATCAGCGATAATTGCCCCGCCCCACCAGTAATTGGTTCACTGAGTTTAAATGAAAAATTAAATAAAAAGGCGCAACAGACTCTGCAATCCCAAAAGCATCGAATGGAAAGTCATTTTATTCATACTACTTTCGTTATCTACATGTACGGTAAGAAGAAGGTTCCTGCCGTTAGCTATATGTACGGTAACAAGAAGGTTCCTGTCGTTAGCTATACGTACGGAAAAGTGAAAGTTCCTTATGTTAGTGACATTTAAGGTAACAAGTGGGTCGCTTTTTTGCTGCAGGTACAGAAACGACAGTGTTCCTTTCCTTAGCTACACGTACCGTAACACGAAGGTTCCTTCACTCGATGTTAAACGTCACCAGAAGACCCTCAGACTTTGCTCACATTAATCTGTATGCGTGAAACATGATGTAGCCAACTAAGTGATACTCAGTACCGACAGCTAGATAAGATCATGTTTATGTCATCAGCTAATGCAGGGAAAGCGTTTCATAAATCAGTAATGCGCTTTTAATTGTTACATAATTGGTCACAGAATGCAATAAATAGCCATAGCTACCACCTAAAACACTGGGTGCTTTATTCTCATGAGTGCTAATCCGTAAGCGATGGTAATTAAAACACACACACACACACACACACACACACACACACACACACACACTATATATTATATATGTTATTATTCCATATATTATTAGTCAGTCTTCTTGAGGACCATTTATTCATTGCAGGGCTACAATAAAGCTGGAGTGAATCCCAGAAGCCACAGGAGACGACACACCATAGGGCACCCACTCCGGTATACTAAGGGCAACTTACAAATAGTGATTCATGCCTCTAGACTGTGGGGGACCATCGGTCCACTTTGAGGCCCTAAACGCAAGTAAGGGAAGCACACACACGTGCACAGGCGGCAATGAAACACGCTCATGGGAGTTATACTTACAAAAGAAATGTACTGAGGCCAGAACGAAAAATGATTGGTCCAGAGAGATAACCAATCAGACTGTAGAAGAGGTGGGTCCAGCCAACTACTGGAGGCAGGGCCAACAAATCAGATGTCTTGGTTCCGCCTCCTCTGGTTGCTTGGACCCACCTCCTCTACAATCTGATTGGTTCTCTCTCTGGACCAATCTTTTTTTTTTTTTGTTCTGCCCTCAGAACAACTTGTGTAAGTAGAACTCCTGTAAGCAACAAACACACGACTCAGATATGAGATCACAGTGCTGAACGCTGATCCAATTCATATTCAAGAAACCCCTTAAATGCAGCTGGCTAACTGCCTAAATCCTCTGAAAGCGGATGCAAGATACAGCTTTGCTCCATGTTCAGTGTTGACAGAAACAATCTGCATGCCTGAAGTGGCCTTAGCCCAACCACGGCGTTGGTGTCAGGGTGGGCAGTAGCCCCTCTAATGAGCTGGCTTTCCCCTCCACGGTGGGTAAATGGGGCACACGGAAGCATGTAGAAACCCCAGGAAACACTGGGTTTGACTCTTTGCCAATTCAGAGTGTCGCCTCCACACATTTAAGCAGGTGTAGAGCAGGTGTAGAGCAGGTGCGTGACTCCGAGGTCCGTAAACCACAGCGACAGGCACTTAAGTTTAATGTCAAGAGTATTCAGGCAAAGGGCTAAGGGTTTTACAAAGGTCAAAGTATTAAAAGATGCAGCGTGCGGAGATGATTACATACGGGGAAATTGTTCCAACATAAAAGGACGGATTGACTTGTGTTGGTCTATTCTTCACATCCAAATCAAGTGGTTCACCGTGTTATATTTGAGAAGCGTTTTTATGGTTTAGTTCCCACATGAAACCATAATCATCCTTAAACCCTGCACAAGATCTAAATTAGCTGAAGAAGATTGCCCAAATATGCAAAAATGAAAGTGCAGCTTTACAACTATGTGGAAATGTATGGTATGGGGTCTGAGCATACGGTACAAAAGGAACAAAACATAAGGTAGAGTGTAATTAAGGGAAAATGATCCTCTCGTCGACTAATTCCGCATACCCTGAAGGTAAACGATGGTAAATGCGAAGCAGATTCCAGATACACCCTGAGCATGCGAGATGTAGGCTGGCCTTATTATCCAACACGAGTCATATCCAATGCCGTCTGCTCCTGCCCAACATGTCATTGCTTCTTTTCCAAAAAAGGTGTGTCAGCAGGTCACATGGCTCGCAGTTTAACCAATCAGCTTGAAGCATGGAGTTTGCTGACTACCAGTCTCAGGCGAGCCAGAGTGTGTTGTGAATCCCAAGCCCCCCCCGAAGTCAACGCCTTTGATACAAACACTGCAGCCCACCCAATGCACCCTGATGCCCACCACAGGATCGTAACATCACTGGCGCCATCCTATGGAAATCTCAGGCCCACCCGTTGGATCGTTGTGGCACCGATGCCAGCCTACCCATTATTCACCCCCCCCCAGCCGCTCTTCTCTATAAAGCACCCCCCCTCCTCCCCCCGGGTGCTGTTCTCATTCTAGGTGGCAAGTCGTCGAAATATAATGAGATGCTGCCCCCTCCCCACCCACGGCTGGGGGGGGGAGCATGTGTGCGTGTGTGCGCGCGCGGCACATAGCCCGCCAAGCTACGCACAAGTGGCGTGTGTAAAAGGCATTTTTTAAAATGTTATTGCTCTGATGAAAGTATGACTTATGGGTAGATATTAGAGGGTGCGTTGTTTGGCTGAGGTCTGCGGACGTGGGGCTGCTGTGGTTTATGCTTCCCTCTGCTCTACGCCTTTGCGGGCCCCTGTTTTAGCAGGAAGACGTACTTCATTATTCTGAATTTGACGGCAGCTTGTTTTTTTGCACGGCATCTACACCAGCGATTAAGTGTGAGCTCTTTTCCCACACGTGCCCCGTGCGGCGCACCTTGAACATTCAAAATGGCGTACAGTACTTTCCATGCATTTCCAGGAACTGCAGAAGGCGTCACTCAGTGTCACATTCAGCTTTGATTCAATGTGTCGTTCTCTCATGGTCGGGTGCTTGCAGCTACGGAGGTTGGTCTGTAAGGAAAGTCACCTCCAGCTGTTTGTTTTAAGAGCTGTTTGGGGAGCTCTCAGCACAGTGAACCTGGAATTAAAACATTTAGCTTGACTAGTCCCCGGAAGCGAGTGGTAGAGCTTAAGGAGGTCCCAACGAAGGAGCTCGGTCGACGGGGGTGATAACCTCACAGAGGAAGGCATAAATTAGCCCCCGCTGATGGACCCTCATTGATGTTTTTCACTTTTTTTTTACAGCTAGGAGGGAGAGGGGAGACGAGAGGCAGCTGGTCATTAGCCTCTGCCTGAGAAAGCCGTCTCTCGGGGTACCACAGTGTCCGGTCATTCTTGCTCAGACCAGAATGTATTTACTGTCAGTCCGAGAAAATGTTTAAAGCTATTTTTCTCGGGAATCAGTCTATATTTGCTCAGACAAAAAAAAAAAAAACACAATTTAGCATTAGAACATATTAAATTTAACAGTAACAATAAAAACTAACAAGAATTTCTTCTGTTCTCCAAAAAGTCACTGTTATCTTGTTTGATAACTAGGAGACCAGCGCTTTAGTTCCCAAACCTCCCCTGACGGGCTCCCCAGCCATTCCATGTGTTTGTTAAATATGACCACCAGCTCAGTTAATTAAATTATTTAAATGAATCAAAGAGCTATTGGTTATCCGAACATGTTATGCTACACTATCAGAGAAAGGAGTAACGATTTGTACCTTTGCTTGTCACTGGGGCTGCACCCTCAATGGAAAATGTACCTTTTGAGGTACAGAAACGTGAGTATGAGGAACATTTTTGTACCACTGGGGTACATTAACGTTGTTTGTATCTTGGGGATGTTCCTCAGTGTCCATTTCTGTTCCTTAAATTAAAAGTATATGTAACCTACGGCAAGGGTACAATTGGCAGACCCTTGAGTGTGCAGCCCCAGTGACAAGCAAAGGTACAAACCGGTACTCCTTTTTCTGACAGTGTAGCAGTCAAGTCAGAAAATACATGAGTGTATTGGATGGTCGCTGCAAATACTGGGGTGATTTTAGGAGAGGTTTTGAAATGGCTAAACTGGCACATTTTGACAGGCATAATAACATGGTGTTACACCAACATGATTATCATTTAAACATCATTTCTTTGATTGCCTAAGACTGCTGCACAGTACTGTAGGTACAAAGACATGTCTGTTTAATATCTCATTTGTCGTTATGGTAACATCTGTCCGAACTGCTGGCCTTTTGTATGCTATTTCTATTACTTCTTTTGCAGAGTAAAACTGCAGCTTATTTATTGTGGTATTCCTGCAGAGAGCTTTACGCCACTCTAGTGTTTGGTAGGGTATACAGCCAGAATACCAGGAAGTAAATATTTACTCAATTAATTTACATTTTTTAATAAAAGAATATTGTTTATATTTAGGAAAATACAAACAATGTTTTCTGCAAAAGTTGCATTCTGCAGAGGAATATGAATTTTTGGCTAAACTCAGAAGAGTTCTTGGGTTTCACATACGGACTTTACTGAAAACTGCAGCTTAATGTGAACACTGTACAGGGCTGCCTGAAGCTGGTCTAATTTATTTTGTATAAGATCATTGCAGTGGGCGCGCAGTTGGCCGGCTCTCAGTAACTTTATGATGAGGCAGCCTCCTTGCTGGAAGAGTGAACCAGACACCATCAGCCCGTTGTAGCCTGACGGAGCACAGAGGCTGCCGCCATCCGCTAATATATGGTCCTGTGAGGGTCATTGGCCTCACGAGAATCTGACCCGCACTGAATTGGAATTCCCGGCTTCAAAACAGTGTCCACACTGCCATCGAGATCAAATAGATTTGAACGCAGGGGATGCTTCAAGCTGAGTGATTTACCAGTCCCTGCACGACCCAGGGAGAGAAAACAGTGACTCGGTTGAGACTCGTACACCAGGCTCATGGGGGAGTCAGAGCACGTCTGTTCTTATTGCCGCATGATGGTCCCTCATGTCTGTAGCCCCTTTTCATTTTGAAGTGACCTGTTTTGAAAAGCAGGATTAAGGCAATAAATCACAATGTTTAATGACGGTTGGAAGTTCCTGCCATCATGGAAGAGCACGATCGCTGTGGTCCGGCTCCTTACCCAGCCCGGCTGTTTGATGTGTGCTCTACTTACATTTAAGTGTTTGCATGTTACAGATATTCGATAATTTTCTTTGAATTTGAAAATGGTTATCTTGATCTAAGAGCCTGACTGCATGACTAACAGTTTGAGTAAAATCCTGGACAAATATCAATAGAAATTTGCTTTTGAGTTGTGCAACGCGATTGTGCATCGGCCCACTGCCAGCAGAATATTACCAAGCTCGTACCGTGGAAGTATGCGCCTGACTAGCTCCATCGAGGGAATACTGCAGCAATTTACGATCATTTCAGCCTGTTATGATTTCAGGCTGCAGGGACTAGTACTGTACACTCAGGCACACACAGGCACGTAAACCTGAACCTCCATTGTGCCCGCCATTGTACATTGGATGGGATCTCCATAAAGCTGATTATCTCCAGGTATCCTAGAGGGAGAAAAAGCCTCACAGCACTAGTCCTTTGGTGGTGGACATGTCCAAGCTCCCTAATTGGCCCGGCTAATTAACCTGCTAATCTTCTGGTCCCGTAAACAAAACCTCACTTGGATAGCTTTTATGTCATTGGCCCCCAGGACTAATTTCTCCCCTGAATGTAGCTGGGCAAGTGATTCGCAACTGAAAGGCAAGACGGCTATCTGGGGCTCTTACGCCATTAGCAGAGAAGGACACATTTATTTTGGATGATCAGAGGGCATTCAGTCGTGATCAGAGAGTTTTTGTGCCCCTTCAAAATGCCCCCGCCCCCCGCCCTACCACATCTTCACCTAGTCCCCCTCC
>JAODLC010000052.1:2970208-2982311 GCA_026781145.1 Hippopotamyrus pictus | reverse complement strand
CTCACCTGGTTTTCTAGTACCTGACAATGCCTGGGGGGGGATTGGGGGGCACTCTCATAGCGGCTGTTCTGGGGTTTTCTGTCGATGTCTTACACCGGGGGGGCTTTTGGTCACATCCCCCCCCCCCCCCCCAGCGGTTCTATTGACGGCTCTGGCTTTTCGGATACCGTGAGCAAATGTTAGACACTAGGAGATCTGAACAGCCTTTGGAATGACAAATAAAACAGTGTTTATCTCTCGCTCCTGTGTCACTGAGACGAAACGGGGGGGCCACCTCTGGGGGCCACCTCTATGTGCGGGCTGGCACATAACTCGAGAACACCCGCTCTGGCTACTCGCTGGCTAATATTGGAGTATGCCTCACATCCAATAAAATCATTATCCCCACCCCCCCCCGTCTGGCGGACCATCTACGTTGGCTTAGGCGCAGGTGCTGTAGAAACGCAGTGCCGTGTAAGAAACCTCTCTGGAGGAGGAGAGACACGGCGGAACGGGCGGAATAATGTGTAATTACACAGCCGCGGCCGCATTACTGGCCAGGAATCGGAGCCGGATAAACGATGGCGTCTGTGATAATGGACTCTTAGGGTAGGAGTGCTAAAATTCATGCAAAAGACCAGCATATTTTACCTGCTGTTTCCAGAAATGGCTCCCTGCTCTTAGAGTGAAGTTTACTCATTCATATGCAAGCTATAATGTACAGGAAGATGTTAGGTGCTTTGAGGTAATTATACTTGGAAATGAAAAAGAATATATGGATGGACGGATGGATGGATGAATAAACCGCATAGGATAAAATGTTCATTAAAGAAAACCTGGAGAGATTTAAGAGACTATGCTGAATATTTTCTTTTAAGTAGGCAATCATGAAAGCAAACTACTCAGAAACACCAGCACTGGACACGATGGGACAGCCTCCAAATCACACCACAGTCAGCCATCGACTTACGTTCCTTCCAGAAAGATCCGATTACGACCCATAAGAGCCACAATGAAATTTATCAAGAGACGTCCAAAGCAGACCTACTGGACGTTAGCGTACACCAGGAGTCTCCAACTCCGTCCTACCCGGCTTCTGATGAACCACACTAGTTCTCAGGTAAATACCAGGAGCAGGTGTGGCTCATCAGAAGCCAAGTGGGACAGAAAACCTACTGGATAGTAAATCTCCAGGACCGGAGTTGGAGACGCCTGGCGTACACATTTCATCATGTGTGTGGCATAAGGCAAGAACCAGAACAAACGACTGCTGCAACTATAGAGGTTTAGCTAAATGTGTGATATTCTACGTTAAGTTATACAGCATATGTCACCTCTCCCATATCATGACTGAGATACATCACCTTGATTTACATTCTCACTTCCAGGATGAAACCCAGACTTAGACTTTAATCAAGATACAGGCTTAATTCACCAGTATTTAAACCCATCATCAAATATTAATATTACCCCAAGGATTGCTTGTAATAAAACATATTTTTCTTTCCTCTGTTACTACCATTATCAAATCTTCAAAATATTCTTAAACATTTATTCAATATGTCTTTAAGTGTTAATTGGTAATTTCGGCCTTGATTAGCTAATTATCACATTTATTAATAACTGCGACAGGGAAATCTAACTGAACCATGAATGTACCTTTGCATCATTACAGTTTAATGTGGTTTTCTGTCCCATGGAGAGTGTCCTTTCCTGGGGTCTCCGTCAGAGAGTCAACATCTATGAAGGAGTTTGAAACCTTCAGAAGGTTTCAGTGAAAGGTGGCTTTAACCCATCAGCATTAACAGCCCTACTGCTGTACACATCTTTAACATGGTGACCAAGAAATGTAACAATGTAACCGTGATTAGCCAGCCATTACTAATCAACCTCACACCAGACACAGCCATATTGAATCGATCACATGGAAATCAGGCGCGATGTCGATGCTCGATGATGCGTGAGACCTAGCAGGACAGGAACGAATATTTTAAATGACTTGTCATGCAACACAGAACTAAATGAACTGCTGCAATAATCCTCTTCAGTTGGTTTTATTACTATTAAAATCAAATTCGCTCTAGTAATTTGAAACAGGTTGAGTTATCAATTTAAATCAGGAGACTAAATATTTCTTCAGAACAATATGGGCAGAGTGTCCCAGATTAGATGAGCTTAAATAGAATCCTGAATGTTGAAATGAATCAAAAACAGTAAATGAAATAAAAAAAAATCAGGAAACACATAACCAGATGTATTACAGTGGGCTCATTAAGACCGCAAGGAATCACTAGAACTCATCATCCAAATTCTCAAAACAATTTTCTCAACGTCCCAGCATGTCGGTAAAAGGTTCTATTGCCATAACAGGACATTTATTCCAGGACGACCCAACCACGGTAATTTTGAAACTGACGGCAAATATTTTTCTCAATTTTAATATTCATGGAAAACAAAATTGACCTCGGAGAAAAAAAAAAAAAAAAATCAATCAGCGATATTTTAAAAATTCTTTTTAAATGTTTTTACAAAATAAATATCGCAGTATATACACTTTGGAATCCGTGTTTTGGGAACCTTCCCCTGCTTCGAGCACCCAGCCTTGGAAGTTGTCCTGGGGCATGCAAAGACTATCAAGAAACTAAAAAGATTATCAGAGACCCCCAACACCTCTGCCGGTTGCTCTGTGTCAGCGATCACCGTCGCTGAGCCCAGAATCGTGGGCTCCGTCTTGATTTTACACCCTCGATGGCAAGCCAACCCCCGCTAAAGCTCCTTTTCAGCCACAACACCTTTCTCAGTCCACATACCGTAATGTAAAACACAATTTCCCCGGAGGTCAACCTTCTCCCTTTAGCTAAACACCGTCGAAGCCAAACTTACGTAAATGAACTTCTGCACAAGCCCCTTTAACTTTTTTTTTTACAGAATTAAAAAGATTCATAAACTCTGGTGCAAAAAAACAAAAAACAAATAACTAGCATCAGCCATAAAACGTAAATAAAAAATTAAGCGTCTGATGAACCAGCGCTGTAGTGATCGTGCCAGCAGACACCAGTTCAACAGATCTGTCATAAAATACGTTGAATAATGCAAGCCACAGAGAAGACACCACATTTGAAAGACGACTGATGAGACATCTATCCATTTCTTTTGGACGTCCTGATATGCGACGATTTCATAATGTTTTACTTCTTGGCCGCATACGGACAGAGCGAACGGCATCCCGTCGCTGTCGTGACTGCATCAGGGAACGGCTCGTCTTAAAAACGTTAATTTACATGCTCTTTGAACGCGGACTCCACACATGCACATGTACTTGTGAGAATGCTTTTCCCTCCCAAGACCGAAGCCTCGGAAATGAACAGAGCCACCAGGAGACAAACCCTGAACCAGAACTCATTATATATTTTCATAGAAACTTGTTATTATTGGCGCTGCTGACTGATTATTCTGCGTTAGGCTGGCAAGTTTCTTAGGGTGATGTGACCTCATTGTCAGGAATTGTAAACAATTCAGAAGCAGACAGTCACAAAAATAACCAGCTTTCTTGATGACTGAATCGTGTCAGCAGTTCCTTCACAGTCTGTGGGGCTTCCTGGTCAAGCTGTGTTGTAATAATTTTAAGCACAACTGGACTCCAGGCATGCAAAGGTCTGAATTGGAGACTGGTTTACTTCCAATCAAAAGTTACACTGGCATGAAACATCACAGATTCCATATTGTTCTTAGCACATAACTGAGTACATGTGTGATCGACCCTCTGTGGACAAACTGTGTGTTCTTACACTGAATTAGGCTTGGGAAGTATTACAGTATATACCATGTATTTTGGGTATACCGCAGTATTTTGGGCATATCACTGGAATAATGTTGTTTTTGAAGACACCATCAAAACACAGTATACAGTGGTATACAGGGGCATAATGTCTGGACAGTATGAAAAATTACGTACCGCCCAAGCCTACACAGAAAGCGGACACCAGGAGACTGAAATTCAAGCCAGATGTGGTTATGGACAGAGACCAGTGTAAGTGTGGTATAGGTGTGGTATAGGTAGCCCTTGAATAGGCTTGCTGTGTAATAACATTCACGGATGTATTTTGGGCAAATGCAAATCCCGAGCTGCTGTCTAACAGCAAGGTTACAGGTGGCACAGAGAAGCGTAGGACGCCATTCAGCCGGGCTCCTGTACCAAGTGGCACCTCGCAACCGTCATCCTTGGCTGCCGCCGTTTTAGCATTTTGGCTAACGTGGCGTAATTTTCGGTGTGAGTATTCCATAGCAGCTGCTCGAACCTCGAGCCGTTCGATTCCCCTGCACGCTTATTCGCGCTCATTTCCCATTCATACGCCATTGCCAGCATTCTTATAAAAGCAGCAAGTGTTCGGCTAATTACACCACACTGTACCCCCTGCTAATAACATCCAAGCAATACAGATGTATATAAATTACAAATCTGACAGACCTGACACAGACTGTAAGGAACCCAGAGAAATTGGACAGCACTGAATTTATTTGGCTTTTTTTCTTATTTTTAATTTAATCACCCTCACTGGAAGATTATGGTAATGTAATTTTTCTTCACTGGGGGCATTGTCACTGATATCTCCATTTGCATAAGGGCTTCAACATAGCCCTCTTTAGCAGTTAATGGCGCCAGGAAATAAAGTTAAAAAAGAGGACACCCTATAATCTACAAACACAATCAGTAATACAAACTAACCCCCCCACCCCCCCCTCCCCCCCCACACACACACACACACAGTGGCGACCAGATGCACATTCCCGACGTCTCGACCCGCAGATTAATCATCAGACAGTACCTACATCATAAGTTGACATAACAAATGATTTTTATTCATTTATTGAGCCGACAATTTTATCCAAAGGGACATCGAGTTGAAAGAGCAGGGTCAGTCAGTCACAGGAACTGATAGAGTTAAGGGTCTTGCTCAAGGGCCCAACTAGGTACCCTAGGATTTGAACCAATGACCTTCTGGTCATGGGAAGAAAGTCCTATCCCAACTGGCCACATAGATTGCCATTAAACACATTTTTGTACTTCTTGTCAAAGTGTCAGATCTTTCTATCAATTCTATCTAGCTGAGCATAACATTAGTTACCCTACACAAATATTTGCATATCTTTTAGGTTTACATACAGCTGTAAGTATCTTAGTGTGCAGCTTGGTTCCCAGTGGCGTAGGTAATGTTTCTTTCCTACAACTTCGTCTTGAAGCCATATTTCTGCACTAGCTGACACCACACAGGCGAACGGGAAATATTTTTCTGCCGTACACTGAACTCAAATGCCTGTCATGGCTTCTTCTCGGAGACAATAAAGACTTTGAAGGATGTGAGATTGGATCTTTGTCATTCAACACACATGGAGGTATCCCTTAATGTGCTCAACTCAAAAAGTATGACCATCACTGACTGATCGCACCTTGAACTCTATGGTCATAAAATACAATGTCTTTGGCAGAAAACCAGTCAGATGTAAAAAGAAGGGCTTTCTTGTCACGATGGGGGTGTCAAGCCAATACAGTTACTGCGGCTTTGGGGGATATTATTTACTTGACGCCTCTGGATTTGCAGACGTGAAGACTTCCAGTCTAATAAAGTCAATATCAGAGCTGTGCACAGACAAGGCCTCAGTCCGGGCCAGTGATGCAGAGTTGTGGCTTTGAGAAAGCAAAGGTACAGCCGGTTAGATCAGGCCGAGTGACAGGTGTGAGATGATCCCTGGAGTAAAGGTGAAGCCTGAATTACGGCATAGAACCCACCTCCAACCATCACCCTACGGCACCACCGAGAATCCTCAAAAGCAACGTCACGCCAAGAGACCCCAAGACACCATCATACACCAACCCAACCATCTTCATGTTTCTTGATCCCCTGTCATACAATGGGATGCCCTTCCAGGACTTCAGAGTTCCACCACGACACCGATCTACCACGTGACCAATGTGGGTGGCGTCCATGGAAGCAGAGACACTCAATACGAGGAGAACAAGCGTCGGCTTCCCTGGTTCTATCCCCCGCTACCGTAATTACTCTGCAGGATGCAGTGCCTCTCCGCTTATCTGAATGGGTGTACATTACCCACTTACAGCCGGTAACTAATGCTTCATAGTTTGCTAAGCACTAGTGTTCGGGAGTTTCTTGCCTGGCACGAGCATACGGCTAATCAGTACACGTCCTATCAGTTACTTCCTGCCAGTAGTTAAATCACATTAACAGATGACACATGCGGTTTAGCACAGTCATCTAATGCATGACTATCACGGATATTATTATGAGACTTACTTTCGATCGCTTGGAGCCCAGTTCGACTGAGCGCCATTAGTCCATTTGCGGACAGACAGTCCGATGAGGATTCAACAATGAACTGTCATGACATCCCATAAACATGTCATTCTTGTCAGCAGAGCAAATTAAACATCCAAGTTACACTCGTCTTCTCAATTTAAAAGCAAATCAGTATAATTTACGATTGGCCGGCACGTTACCAATATCAAAGGCACATATACAATATACAAAGGTATATTTAAGCAAATACTCGCAGTATTTGTATACAAGTCCATTTTAAATATGTATAAAAGCCTATTTTAAAAACAGCCGTTTTGCGCGACTGGATGTTTCCCTTCCCCCCCCTCCCAAATAAACAAGGAATGAATAAAGATGAATCATGAAGTGGGTGATAAAGGAACATTGCATTGCTCTGTGGCACGATCGACTGAAAATCCCGGTTTACAAACTATTAAGTGTTAAAAGCGAGCCCGGCGCCGCACTTAACGGGAACGGGTTTCCTTTGAAAGGAGCACAAAATGAACATCCTCCATCGTAAATACAGCCTGCTTATGTCACTGCCTGTTATTACAGCACATATATTTTTATTTGCTCTTACTCTCCTACTGATATAGGCTACCTCACGGAAACACAATCCACTGCCATCCATTACCCTGGATTCTCGCTTAGTATCCAAAGAGATTCAGGGAAAAATAGGGAAATCACAGTTTTACAGAACGGCGTAGTCAGCAGCAAAGGGGACACATACTTTTGACACTAAGGTGTTCTGATCGTAACAGCGATCAGAAATCTTTCCGTACAAAAAGCACTGACTGGGAAATGATTAGACAAAAGACGGACTAGAGCAACATGTATAAATAGGTCAGTACAAATATTAATAATTAAAAGTTGATCAAATAAGCCAACAAAAGACAGTGATCATTTCTACAAGAAAAGTACACATCGCAATATCCTAGGCCCGCAAGAAATCAAAAATCGCCGGCAGATGAAATCACAGTTTGGAGTCATGCCTCTTCCCCACTTCTCAGGTAACGCAACAGATTATAAGTGACATTTCGGAAATGTTTCGGCCAGCGCTCGATGCGCTTCCCATCATAAAATGTGCAGACTGGAATAAAAAAGAATAAGCGAAATAAAATTAAACAAACATTACGCCTACTTACAAGCATATGTCATTTCGAAGCTATCGGAGATATTGACCATATCCACGTGAGGTACCAGCTTGGGTATATCCTGGTGGTGCAAGAGCGCAAAACGAAAAACCTCATATTCGTGTGAGCCGCTGGGAAAAAATCCCCCTGTGTGGAAAAACAAAAAATCCACCATTACACATACAAACACGACTACACACGCCACAAAGAAACAGCCATTAAGCAGTACTAACAAACGCAGGGATCCATCAAGCGTCCAAATCGTTCCAACTTCCATACACGTGCGGTTCAATACCACACTTCAGAATTAACGCACTTCCAGCATCTCGTCTTCGCGATATACGTTATACTCACCTATATTTATATTACTTGGAAAACTTGAACCGAGACACACCCCAAGGAAACTGATGCAGAGTACGGCAAAGCTTTGCTGCATGATTCCTCTACCATCAGCAAAGAAAAAAGGAGCCGAATTGCAATCATAGATCTGCTGGTGGATGCGATGGACCGGCTGACAGCGTCCCCCGAACAGCAAGGCGAAGCGGAGCGCTGCTTCCTCTCCCTCACAGCGTCTATCTTTAGCTGTTAAAGAGCCGTGACTGCTAGCCCTACCTACACTCCCCAGAGAGGCGAGCAGACAACGAGGGGCCTGGGAAATCTGCTATTACTACCGTGTCGCCGACACAGATTGAGGCGCGATCTTTCTATCAAGGGACTGCTGGAAGTCAGCAGACTTTGCGGGAGGTGGTTGCGGGTGGATACGCCACGCACCGTAAAATGAGACTTAAGTCGGTCTGTTCGATTCTCTAAACTTTTCCACTGGACAAAAAAAATAAAAAAATCAAGTCAAAGTGCATACGTCGAAATTGCAAATATAGAAGAAAATACAAAAGCACTAATACTAAAAATTAACTTGCTTCAGCGTAGACGATTAGTATAGAAAATTAACAAATCTGTTAAAATCTGTTGAAACAGTTGTATAATAATTATTGATTCTGATCTTTCTGTTACTTTTTTCCATTTTTAAATATCTTTATGCATCTCATCACTCGTAAGAGATTATCCTTTCAGACCGTGTTTTTCTTTAAGTTCCTTTCGTGTCCTGAATAAACGACGGCGCCGCGTCTAAGGAGATCACAGGGACTGACTGACTGACTGGGGATGTGGCATGTATACTTTATACGGACGGAGACCGAATCAGAGGCAGCGCCTTAATATAGCACACTGACGAATCCTTTCCGTTACAAGGGGAGGATTTGCCTGATGTGAATGAAATCCCCAACTGAAGGCTCCGGCTTCCCCTCTATCAGTCTGTTTCATGTTGTTTGAGGAGCGCTGCCTTTGAATTTCTGGCGCTAATAAAAATGCAGATGCTGGCGTGATTGCGGTGGAGACCCACTGTGGGCTAGTTAAGTTTGCGCGAAACGCTATGGACACCAAACTAATGGCTACAAGCTACAGTCGGTATAAAGATTTTATAGAACTAGTAACTCAGACTGCTGTCTTATGCATATTTAAACCACAAAAAAAAATCATGTCATTGCATGTGTATGTGTCCATTCAACTTTCAACTGCCTATGTATCATTTTATATATATACTCTCACTATATATGTGCAGTATGCAGGTGTTTGAGTTCGTGATATACATTTGTGTGCGTATATACTGTATGTACACAAACTTGTAAATGGCATAGCACTGAAGGAGACGCATTTTTTGTGCATCAGCGAGTCAGATACATCTGTTAAGCAAAGAGCATTTTCTCATACAGACGCCAGTTCTCACACATTATGCATAAGACCGGTACTTAGGAGCTGCTTCGTAAATGCTTTGGTGTCCCTCAGCAGTCGTGACTCGCGGCCGCAGCCCGGTTTTGTAAATATCACCGGGTCTTGTCCGTGTGTTAATTTGCATGATTCCTTCACTTATCCCGCGGCCTTTTATCTGTACATTTACATATCCATGAAGGCCAGCTTACAATAAGCAGCGCTCCCCTTTTCATGCCAGCGGTAACGTGCGAGTCCCATTGTGTGACTAACACACACGCCAAGGGAGAGGTGGAGGGCCCCCCCCTCATAATTGTGAGCTTGTTAAAATGTTTGAATGGGGAGGGAGAGCTGAAGTACCCTCTCAATATCCACACGGAACCAACCGTCATGGTCTACTATATATATATATATATATATGAATATATATGTCCCTTGACACTTTAACACTTTCAGCTAGTTTTCAGAGTTTTAGAGGCACTGAAACCGTTTGTCGATTAATTACTGGCTTCCACAACTGAATCCCATAGAAAGAGCCAGAAAATGGGGGCCTGAACCGCCCCCAAAATGTATCATTCGGTTATACGCGTCACACCGAAATACAGCATTTGCATTTTATCCAGTCTTCAGGACAAATAAAAGCGACCACACGTCTCTCACCCGTAACATGACTTTGTATACAAGACGGTGAAACGAGACGCGACGAAACTCGAAGAGACATTGATGCCCCTCATGAACACTCAGGGCCGTCTGGATGCTGTCCGTCCCGAGGATGTAGACGATACGGTTTACGGGTTGCGACCCCCCTTAGAGAGCAGATGCTCTTCTACTTAAAGGTAATTAGGAGCTTTGGAGGGTACGTTACAGAACAGAGGGACGGCTAGACGACACAATAAGTGTCTTTTTGTTTGTTAATATAATTGACAGAGAATTTTAGCCTATTTATCCTGGTACTAGATGCTTAATTGTGGCGGGGGGGAGTAGTGCTTTGGCCTTAAACCACCCGGCTCTGCCTGTCTCGCATGGCCCCCCCCCCATCCAGAAACTCGCGGATAGGCGATATGGTATGCCCAACCGCCAGCAGCGTGTGACTGCATGTGTGTCCCCTGTGATGTTCAGGCGCGAGTCACAGGACGCGCCTCGTCCTCACAGAGGAGATGGACAGACAGGAGGCCTTTCTGCCCCCGTCCTTTAATAAACTCCGTCAGATGGAGGGGCAGACGGCCTGTATAGTAAATGCGTATCGCGAGGTCTCTCCCAATCTCACAGCTCCTCCTCCTCCGCAGTTGTTATCTTCGGCACAGTCTTTTCTCCCCCCGCTTCATAGCCATCTCCCTTTCCTACCACATCCTGCAGCTCGCCCCCCCCCAGCACCAATTTCTCATAATAAACAAAGGTACCACGCACCCTTTACTCCCGTGTCTAATTCTCTTCCTTTCTTTGCATATTTTTGTGAGACACACAGACTCTTATCTTGAGAAATAGCAGCCTAGCATCTAACATTCAAACAATATATTCTCTATTCATTCCAAGCCTCATAAACTCCTAAAACCCCTTTTCATTACTCTTGTAAAAATTTCATTACCACACCCTGTCCTCTGCCCTACGCTGCGATGGCTCCAAGCTCAGTTACCCCGTCCTGATAAGCAGATGACATATGGATGCACGCATCCTTGTACCGGTACAGACCCCCCCCAACGTGAGGACACTTCACTTTAACGTCCTTCCTCGGTTAATAATCAAAATGCTTCCAAAACGTAATACGACAAACTACATTCCGTGCACATTGACTGGGGTTGCCTGACCAAGACTGGACACCTTGTAGTAAATCCCTCCTTCTCTGCGTACGGATTCAAACCTTCTATCTGACAAAACACGTGTCGACTCCCTGAGTGAACAGGGGAATACAGCTGTGGTATTCACTAAACACTTTATTCCAAAATATATATATATATATATGGAATTCATACAAATGATTTGCTTAGTCAGGGTGACTTGCATAGGCCGTGTAAAATGAATAATCACCATTCAATGCCATTCTTCAAAAGGATCTCTAATATTACAAAAATATAATCATAGCATTAAGGTCCTTGTAATACACATACATTACAATTATAACGAAGCATCTCCCAGAATGCATCCTGCCCTGTGCAAACTGAGGACTGGTTTACTGCAGCAGTACAGAGCACATTTCAATTTTTCACAAATGATTTGTCCTGCGGTGAGTGTAATATAACTGTGGGACATATGCAATGTGTCTTAATTCTGTGTCCGAGGAACCGGATCAACAGCCACCGCCCCCCCACCACCACCCCCCGCCGCCGCCGACAGCTTATTCTGATCCGGACTGCGTCGTGTGGAAATTGCACGGCACCAGAAGAAAGCAGGCTCCATGCTGGGGAGTTAACCTCTGATGCGGCGGGTGGGGGGGGGGGGGTAGGTTACGTAACCCCCCCTTTGAAACGCTTTCAGCACAGCGGGCTAAACGCCTTTATGAGAAAGCCTTTGCTGTGATTCCGATCAGGCGACGCGGCTAGCTGTCGACGGCTGTCTTTAATACCCGTGTCATTCATCGCATGCGATTCGCAGAACCGTTTGCCCAGGTAATGCGAGGCTGCAGTGCATCCCAGGCGGCACTGGACACATGGCAGGGGGCACCCTGGACGGGATGCGAGACCACTGCAGGGCAGACCAGTTACTCAGACACTCACACGTAATGGGCATTCAGACACCAATTCAACTAAATCGTCTATCTTCTAACTGCAGGTGAAAAATGTGGAAAGCCAAAGAACAGTATGGGGGAGCATCCAGGATCCACCCACACACACACACACACACACACACACACACACACAGACACACACACACACACACACACACACACACACACACACA
>JAODLC010000052.1:2941303-2961817 GCA_026781145.1 Hippopotamyrus pictus | reverse complement strand
TATCTATCTATCTATCTATCTATCTATCTATCTATCTATCTATCTATCTATCTATCTATCTATCTATCTATCTTTTACATCGCATTACTTTCAAGACATGCTTGTCTCAGATCAGACGATGGTCACAGAAATTCCTATTTTCCAGAAGGGGAAGGCGCTGATTGGCTCATTTTTGAAATGGCTTTGTACGGTTGCCTATGGAAATGCGAGGAGGCGGAGCCCCGAAAAGGTCGAGCAGACAGACTGAAGGGCTGACCTTAACCATCACAAACTGACCTTAACCATCACAAACTGTCCTTTTCAAGGCATTATTATGTTAGAACTGTTAGAAAATATGCTTCCAATAAGTGTTCAGTTCTGGTTAAATAATAGACAACCAGACCATGTTTATTTTTATATAGCGCCTTTCACAACAGAGTCGCCCCCAGGTGCTTTACATGGGTGTGTTGTGGTGCATTACAACATCAATAAGAAAGAATGACACAAAAACAGGGAAAAGGGAGGAGAAAGAATGAAAGAAAGAAAGAAAGAAAGAAAGAAAGAAAGAAAGAAAGAAAGAAAGAAAGAGGAACCAAAAACTCTGGAAAAATCTGTGGGGGTCCAAGGTCAAATGGCTGCCCAGCCCCCACCCCCCAAGCAAGGAGTAAACCAGGGGTGGCCAGTCTTATCCGCAAAGGACCGGTGTGTATGCGGGTTTTCGCTGCAACTCCCTAATTAGATTACTAATTAGAGGACTGATCGGCTGAAGAGTCCTCACACCTGGGTTTGAACAGCTGACCTACAGGTTATCCCAAAAACCTGCATACAAACCGGCCCTTTGCGGATAAGATTGGCCACCACTGGAGTAAACTGTGGTCGAGGTGAAAGCCAAAGTCCATTAGAGAGTCAGTCCTCCAAAGTCCATCAGAGAGTCAGTCCTCCAAAGTCCATCAGAGAGTCAGTCCTCCAAAGTCCATCAGAGAGTCAGTCCTCCACGTATCTCCATGCTGGCTGTGGAAGGTGGCAGACTGAAGGCTGCACCCATGATGTTACATTAATGTTTAATGTTCACATTAAAAGGACAAGCATCCAGGATTAATATGGAGTCCACTTAATGGCTAGAGCAAAGTGTTGTTTAAATCTTCCATTCAGTTTGTAGTCCTTATACTTCACAAAGAAATTAATTGAGTTACCTGAAGATGTAGGCCAGTAGTATATGTCTGTCAGAGGCACCTGTTCTGGACCATTCTGTTTGCATATTACTGTGTATTTCGGGAAAGTTTCCTTTTTGGGTATAACTACAAAGACATCTCCAGTGGCTTGGTGTAAAATGGGCAATAAAAATGGAATTGAAATTCAGATGTTTTTTTTTTTCAAAGATTGATAGAAGTTTTCAAAACGCACAGAAGCCCACTATGTGTGTATATAGAAAAAATAAATTGAGTAAAGAAAATTGGAGAGAGTCACCTCACCTCACATCTCCATGTTGGGG
The DNA here is from genome assembly GCA_026781145.1 of Hippopotamyrus pictus. NCBI lineage: Eukaryota > Metazoa > Chordata > Actinopteri > Osteoglossiformes > Mormyridae > Hippopotamyrus > Hippopotamyrus pictus. The sequence continues at coordinate 2,960,346 of JAODLC010000052.1, read as the reverse complement.
GTTTGAATCCTGGCCTCACTCTGCATGATTTAGGATGCCCTCCCTGTGACTCAAGGGTTTACGGAGCTCTTGTGGAAAGGTCTACAGCTAGAGACAGGGCCAAACCCAAAGCTTAGTGTAGTAACTTTCAAGTAGAGGCTGTTTCACTTGAATCAGAGTAGTGAGAGACAAGGAAATAAAGAGGGCGTAAGCGGTTAATACCTCCTCTTTAGGCCGAGAGGCTGGTCTAGAATCACAATGGCTACATGAGCTGCCATTGGACTAAGAGCGGGCTTTAGGACAGCACTGAGCCTCTGACTGCGATTAGCAGAGCCGTACGCGGCGAGTGTGAAGCAATCAGAAGCGTACACGGCGAAGATCCTCAGCAGAACAGCAACAGGCGGGACATTAAAGTGCGGCCGATCTCTCTTTTGAAATGTACAGACGACCGCACAATCTAATATTCAGTGTCTTTTAACATTAAATCTAATTTGAATTGACACTGTAGAAATTCCTAGGTAGAAATTTGTGTTCGTATTCTGAAATTTAAATATGTCTAGCAGTTTATTGCTAGTTTGTGTATACAGAGACTCACATAAACACACACACGCATGCACGCACACACACGTAGTCATTCTATCATACATTATTACTATTCCATCTATTTATTGACCAATCACCAGACATAACAATTAATATCGTTGCCAAGCACAAAGGCAGTTTTATTGCTTGTCTGCCTGTCAGTGTGTATCGGAGAAGCATTGCAAGAATTGCGGAATGCTCGAGGCTATAAAACATATCACAGGGGAAAAATAATTACTTGCCTGAGTCAGCAAAGTACTCTGTCTTCTGTAGAAGTGTGTAACAGTGAGCTGGTAGCTGAGTGATTGAATAAGTCTCTTATTTATAGTACACTGGATGGAGTGTGGCGTGGTGGTCATAAGGAAGATATTGATATAACGATCCAAGTTTGAAGGTAATTTATGCTTGTAAACTTTGTTCGATGGGTCTTTTGCACCCTAGAAAAAAGTCAAGGCGTAGATTGCATTAGAAGGAATGTTGTTTTGTCTTATGATTAAACTGATAGTTTTGTTCATCGTTGCTATGATTTTTGTGTCAAGGTTTTTCAAAGGAGTGCAGACAGGCTGAGGGTTAGGCTGATGCTGGCACGCTTCTGGAGCAGAGAGACCTCTGATGACACTGTGAGTCATCCCTTGTTTTTCAAAAGGAGGAGTGCCTTAGATTTGCGAAATGCCCCAAATGCCTCAGATCAACCCACGACTGTTTCTCAGCAGCAAAACATCTACAAAACTAAAGGCAGCATATAAGACAGGAGTTTGTAATTTTGGACTGATTCAAAAATGAGGCAATTAATTTGTTGACCATAAGCATTACAATCATCCATCCATCCATCCATCCATCCATCCATCCATCCATCCATCCAACCCTGGCGTTTATTCCAAGAAACCTGGGGCTCAAGGCTCCCTGGATGGCACACCAATAAATCACAGGGCCTCCGCCAAATCAGACGAGCCTGGAACAAACAGCCGCTTTGGTTGTCTGAACCAGCTCTACTGATTCCTCTCGATCCAATGCAGCAACCAGGTCTCCTCACGCCGTCACAGAGTGACCCTGCTAACCGCGCAGGGAAACCTCACCGACTCGTCACCTTGAATTTCCCATCCTGGCCCGCAGCTCGTGGCCATCGGTGAGGACGGGGCCACGCATTAAACGGTGAAGCGTAAATTTCATGTTCCCGCGGTAATGTCTCCACACACCATAATCACCATAATCAGTTTGTGTGCAGTGTTATTGTGTACGTTTACAGGATAAAGACTATCAAATCCACAGCATGACATTTACTGCTCCTTCATATTGCACATAAGGGAACATTACAGTTTCTTACCATCACTCGTGAGCCAGATACTGATGTGCCAAACCTCCTTGACTAAGGACAAACTCTTCCATCTCACCAGAAAACAAACAATATAGACACAGCTCTTAGCATCAGCGTAAGAGAGAATTTAATCATTTAAATAGAAAGTGTGTGTGTGTGTGTGTGTGTGTATAGATGTTCCCCGCCCAGCCCAGGTTCCTGCGCCTATTTTTTTATAGCAGCCTTGGTACCCCCACATTCGTGCAGTACCTTCCACATTTTCTGGACAAAGTTCTTCTTCCACCTAGCACATGTACACACGTTATGCCAGCTCCTGTGAACCACATGGAAGAACATGTGGTCCAGGCGAGAACCTGCGCGATCCTTCTTGAAATCAAGAAGACCGAGACACACTGACGTTCTAACAGGGTCAGAGCGAGTGAAGAAAAGTACGTCGAGAAGCATTTCATCACTTGTTTCAAACTCTGATGTCCCTCGGGAATTTCTGTCAGGCAATAGCTGTCTGTCACGTTGCAAATAATTGGGTGCCAGGCTGGAGGGCTGGTGCTGATTGGGTCACACCCATGTGCCCAACATTCCGTTTGGATGTGATGCCAGGAACGCCGAGGTGACACCAAATCATAACCTGCGGGTGGTGCCACTCAGATCCAGGCCTGTGATCTGGGAAGTTCTTCTGCGAATGCAAATGTCGTGCAGATTTGCATTTTGATTTGTGGGCGGCATTAAATTACTGCAGCAAAATTAAAGGAACGGTTATAATGTGCATGATCAAAAAGTGTGATCGAGTAATTTAGAGGAAATTCATCCAAGGCGATACTGTGATGGGGATAGATTTGAATTAGGAATGAATTAAGGTCTGGCCTTTTTCACATCACGGTAGTGGTTGAGGGAAAGTTGAGTATTCTGTAATAAGATAGTAAGCCTCCTTCAGAAATGATATTATATATTATATTTCCTTAAGGTGGATGATCAAACAAAGGGATATATGACAACAGGAGTTTTGTGGTCACATCAAAAGAAGTCAAAATGTTCATTTGCGAAGGCATGGGTGGCGAACTTTTAAGAATAAGCCAATCAAGTTCAGGCAGAACAGCAGCTCATCACATTGTGAAGCTCATTTGTCACATCTATTTCCGTTTCCATAGAAACCGGGGGGGGAAAAAATCTTTGAAAGCCCTCTTTCAACGCTACAAAGGGTAATAATTGTAATCGACAATACAGATGACATGGTACATAAACACAGAAATATTTTAAAGTATTACTGTATTTGAGATGCTGACAATCAGCAAAAGGAAATCAATAATGTTAAAGGAAACACATAGTCACTCTAAGGAAGTATTACACAAAACCTTAAAAACACTACTGGAAATATCCAGGTCCTCATATAAATATATAAAGATAAGATAAGCTAGGATGAACTGTATCGATCCCAGGGGGGAATTCAAAACGTACGGTGAAAAGGAGACACAACTACTATAAATCTACCGGATTCTCCCTGAACAGGAAATCATAGAGCTACTCATTAAATCCATAATGTCTCAGTAAAGGAGGCTGTTTTCAAACAAAGGCCAAGCGGAGGCTCTTCAGCCATGCTTTTAATCTGTTCACCTTTACCTTTTTTAACAGAAAGTATAGCACATAAAGCTGTCCATTTAATTACTTTTTACTACTTTTTCCTGCTTGTGACATACTGAAGGCGTCACGGCGGTCTTGGCAAAAGGATGGTCTACACTGCAGCTCCTTGGTTAAACTCTCATCGGACGATCGTGACTTCTAGCTTAAGTAAACCCAGCTAACTGAGAAATCCTGCTTTGCGTAACATCCCCCAAAAACCAAAGGGACTTAAACACAAACACACTCAATGACTGACCAAAGACTTAAGCATGGACAGCCACTTAAATACATACATCACAAGGATCAACAAGAGGCAGGTGTGGGCAGTTACCAAGCACTAAGGAACTAGGAACATATATGGGGCAACTGACACATACCAAGGGGAAACTAGAATAACAGAGGAAACTGAACATTACTACAAGCAGGGAATAACAGAGAGAAAACAACGTATCATACACAAATATATCAATACATAACTAACGCAGGAATAAACCAAGAACCATAAATGTTAAATACTAAACGTGGTTGAAGCTGGCCTTGAAGCCATCACAAAACGGGATCCAGGATAACATAGCTAGCTAGTTAGCCTATTAAGCCACACAGCATCCCAGGGAACAGGTGAACACACTTGGAGCTAAGAACGGGATGGCCAGTGACACCTGCTGGCCAAATGGGGAAATGACATACAGAAGGGGGCAAGACAGAGACCAAACCTGACTAACTTGTAAGTAGTGTTTTGCGGAAGGGAGGAAATGCAGTCAATTGCACACAAATGCGCGCAAACATTTTAGTATATGAAGACAGAATATCTGTATTCACTCTGTGACACCTGGGTATCCTGATTACCGCTGCCGCTCGGGTAGTTATCTTTATGTCAGAGAAAACCGGCATTGTTTTGACTACAGATGATTGTATCTGAGACCCTGGTGGCCAAGATACTGTAAACTTAAACTCAAAACGAAAGTCTTAGAGGATAGGAACAAGCAACATGAGAGACATTCTACTTAATGGGAAAAGTGGAGATAGCCGTTTCCTCAAAAGACTGAAAGCCCAAAATGAAAGTTACCATCTTCATATAGAGCCCAGCCGGGATCAAAGGGAGATATTAAAGCTGCGGGATGCAGGTTCGACTGTGTGTCCCGATCACTCGGTTTATCAGACGGGGCCCTCAAGTTTTACCGGTACGTGGAGCCCTCAGTCCTCTCTAACCTGCCCATAAGTATGATGGAACCATTATGTCTTCAACAAAATTAGCATTTTTAATGCCGCTGTATCTTGAGTATCATGACTACATATGGATCTATATATGTGGTGTTTTGTTGTGTGCAATCAGTATACGAACATTCTGCCTGTTTTTTTGTGCTGCTGCATTTTCATCACATTTTGCTATAATCGCATATAAATGAAGGCATTTTAAGAAATGCTCCCATCTTGAAACGCCAACATAAAGTGTGTTTCTGCAGCGTACTGGTTGCACGTGGGCCTCAAACATGAAAGATCTCTGCTCCAGAACTTGGCAGGAAGGCCATTTGGGGGCAGGTCATGGCTCAGCGAGTTAGGCCGCTGTGCTTGTCATTGTTCAAATCCTGTTGTTGATAGAGTGATTGCATTGTGGGCCCCCCTGATCGGGGGCCTTAACCGAACTGCTCCAGGGACTATCGGAGCCTAATTAAAGCCTGATAAATAAACATAGACTGGGCTGATCCTTTGCTGTCATTTCCCAGATCTGATTACATAATACTACAATAAGGAAATCAAGCAGCGCGTGACCCTAAATATTTCAGTACGTCAGTCCCAATGACACTTATAGGCTGGCAAAGTGCATAAACTATGTATTTAATGACAGTGAATAAAATGAGCAAGAATTATGTGCAGAGACACAGAGACACAATGACATACATACAATGTTTATAAATGAGGACTTACGTCCTTCTCTGTGAACTTAAACATAAGAACAGCGCAAACAAATCTCCAACATACTATGTATAGTATTTAATTGCAAATCTTAAGACGACACTAAAGAGGCATTAATGCGTGCTCAGAAACTTAACAAAAGATATTACAGCCAGCATCTACGCTTCACAGAAATCGCAAGTTTATTGTCAGCATTAAAATAAATAAACCAATAGCAATTTGGTAGGAAAAACCTCAGCGTGGACCAAATAAAATCCATAATTTCACTCACTGACAGAAACAGCAGCATTTCTCAGTGGCTGACCTTACTTTTATTCATTCATCTATTCATCTCTTGAACCCTTTGAAAGCCCCCCCGCCTCATCTCCCTTAATTTACTGGGTCATGTCTGCCCAGCTTCTACTCAACAGCCAAAGCACTGTTGTGTTGTTTATGGACTGATTCCGCTTCCACAGACGTCAAGCCAAGCCTTTCATCCCGCGAAAACGTGACGTCTCACGATAAACCCAATGTAGATCTGAAGTTCCATGTCAGTGACATAGTTTAAGCAAAAATTATGCACTGAAATCTTCTTGAATATAGAAGCCCATTAAAAATTGTTATAAAAGATAAAAAGCTGTATTAAAAAATGATAAAAATCCTTTAATGCCCAAGTTAAGTTAAATTCCCAGGGAAGCATTATTTAAGATTCAGAGGATATCTCTGACATCCTTTTTCTAGAAAGGTTAATAAAATCTTCAAAATGTATTATGATTATATGAATTTGAAACCGGAGATGTACATGGATCCGACTGAGAAACTTTCAGGATGACTAGTGCATATTTTCACTAAATATTTAATTTTGGACAGATGCCAAAAGCCAACCAGTTATCCCACTGTATAATTCCCTGTCAGAAGTGAGGCTAAGACCAGACCGTGTTGTACGCAGTTTGTGAACATTTCCTGTTAGTAATGCCTCAAACTAGCGTGTTAGCCAGTAGCGAGTGTGAGATTCAGCCTGTGTGGGCAGACTGTCAATAGATACTGGTGATGGGAACCAGTTTGCACGACCGACCTTAAATCTGTATGTGGCTAGTTCACCATCCGAAAGCTGACCTTCAGCACTGTTCCTTCCCCAGATGAGTATTGCGAAGACAAGCTGACTGCTCCGCTTCTGACATTTGTTAATTTATGTTTGTTTATGAGGCCATTTACGTCGTTCCTCCGGAAAAGCTAACAAAGTCATAGGTAACAAGAGAATCATTTGCGGGGTCCTAATGTCCGCTTGGCATCTAAATAGCTAACATTACTCGGAAGTAAAGACATTCTCATCCATCAGAAAGGCTCCAATTTGCATCTGAAAACAGCTGACTTCCCTCTGTTGAGATTTATTTCCATTAAAAAACTCTGGCAGAGCTGATATGAAATATTACTGTGCCTGGAAGCAGAGATAAGCCGGGTAGGCTGACCGAACATTAATGTCGAAATATCAGAAGAGATTGCGAGTCATTTAGAAACATTTAAGATCGATACAGAAATGTGTTCAAAGCCGTTCCAGTGTCTGATCAATAAAAACAGTTTAAATGTCTTATATATTGGGCTCATTTTCTCTGATCAACTTTAAAAATGTTTCTGCAGAGCTGGGCTGTGCTGTTCTACCTCCTTGAATGTTCCGTTACGGTTCCTCATTCTTTATTATTATGGCCCTGAGTTTCCTGACCCAGACTAGAAAAAGCTCTTAGAATTTGGATGGATCGTGGGCTATAGTGCTACTCCAGCATTATTGTTCTTGCTTAGAGAATTCTCTAGCAAGAACTATGGTTAGTATTTTTTTTCACATTATTCTTTCGTGCTTATTTAGAGTAGTGGGCTGAGAAAATTATTAATCCCCCAGGGATAATTCTTTTTTTTTTTTTTTTTTAACCCATTTTCTTCTCTGTACAGGGGACAGCAAGCTTTGGGGTGACAACAGAGGGGCAGGTGGTGCCTATGGGTCTTCAAGGGTCCATGGATATATGACTGTTCTGCCAAGTGGGACTTGAACCAGCAACCTTCTGATGTCAGAATGCATATGAAAGCTCAGCTCGCCATCCGCACAGCAGCCCCAAATCTTCCGCCAGAAAAAAAAGATTACAGTGTGAACGTTATTGTTGTTTCAGCGCTGTGATTATGGGCTGTCACGTGTAGCATCTCAGCCTGTCCACAAAAACAACAGGTGCCTTTGTGTGCATGTCCCAAGCTTTATAAATTAACATCTTTTAGCCAGTTTGAAAACTCATGGCCTGTCGGTTGTAGACATAAGGTGAGAAGGTTAATTAGAAAGCGAGCCCTATTCGAACATGGGTTCGAGCCATCGGAGAAGAGGCTGGTATTGATCATATTGATGCAGTCACTCTACATAAGGACTCGCCATCGATGAAAGTGCCTCCTCGGGCTGATCGTTACCTAGATGAATATTTAATTACGTTACACATCGCCTGCACAGTTCAGTTTGCCAGTTTGCAGTTACTGACCAGTGAATATTAAGTCCAAATGGAAGCATTTAATATTTGCATTTGGAAATGCTTCGCTAACTGTACATATCACTAAGTAGGAGAGTGTGCCGTTTGCTTGCAGTTTCACAAAACAAACATGCTTGCTTAAAACTGTTAGAGTCATGTATTAACTAATCCATCCATCCATCCATTTTCCGCCGCTCACGAGGGCATCTTGTACTTAGAACTATAACTGGTCATTTTTTCCACATTATTTTTTGCATTTCTAGTTCTCCAAATACACTATTGTTATTAAACTACCAATATGAAACATCAAAGGGCAGCTGTGAATTTTGCCATCCTTGGCGATATTTTCCGTCCCTGAGATGTAAATAGCAACTTATACAGGCCCAGACCAAAGAGCATGAGTTTGTTCAAACAATGATTAAATTGAGAACCTGACATAAGCACATAAATACATTTGCTTATATATGCTGGATTGGCCCCAGTAATGGCTTGGCGTTCCAGCTAATGTGGTCCCAGCCTTTTCTCTGACTTATTGACTGATTATTAACTCCCAGCGGACACAGACCAAACACACAACTCATTCAGTATTTTCGAAAGTCGGGTGATCTCAGCTGCACAAGTTTCAAAACGTTCTGCTAGGCAAATGGACAAATTTCTGCACAAGACAATATTGTAAGTGTGAGCTGTGACCTCAGCCCTTACCATATAATATTCTTTGTATTTGTTGTAGAGCATATTTTTCAATAGATTCAATGATTTCATGCCCTAGAAGTATCTTGATATCTATAAGTTAATATTATATATGTAAGGAAATACACTTCACATGTAATTGGCTTGATATCTGCCATGTTTATAGTACATTAACCATATTTACTGTATCTATTTATCTTAGTTTTTTTTATTCCTTTGTTAATTATCTTTGTCCTTCATTCCTGTTGTTTATTCATTGAGTGCATTAATAAATATGAATTTTAACATGCTTCAGTGCTGTTAATCTGTAAATTAATTGGCTCGTTGAGACAGATTTGTAATAATAGCCACACTCTTTGAGTCTGTAAATTGAGGCGTTGGCCCACTAGCTTCCAGTAAATGACTCTTAACGCCAAACAGACCCTGTGAAAATTTAAACTTAAATATTGATCAGACACTTCAGACACATATCCTGTGGCTTGCCAGGACTCCTGAGTAAAACATCCACCCATCCATTCTTTCGTTTGTCCGTTTTGAATAAACGTCTATTCGTCTTAGAACGGTAGTACAGTCGACCCATTTGCATCGTGATATATATATCAACGGGGGGGGGGCATAGGAAATTGAATGGTATTTTTTGGGAGTTTCCGGGAGTTTTGCCGAAGCTGCAGATGACATGCAAAGGCTAGCAGGTGACACAAAAACATTTAGTAACTCATAAATGCATCAAATAAATGTAGACTGCTGACTTGGAGGACATCGACTGTGTTTATGGCAGCCTCTCACGTGACATCTTGCAGTGATCTTGCAGTGATTTTGCAGTGATCCTTGTATCCTGCGTTTCTCGCCAAAGGGATCAAAAAGTTTTGCGAGATGTGGAAGGGTCGACTGCGTGCAGTGACGAACGAACTGTCGTGAAATGCTTACCTGCAAATAATTAATTAATAAAAGTCTGAATTGCTCTGTAGTCGTACATCAGTAGTATGTGTCTGTCTCAGTGAATACGCCCCCACTCCTGCCCCCCGTGTTCAGGTTTGTTCAGAGGTCCGTGGCCTGAACACTTCTTTGCAGGCTTCCCAGAGCGCTGGAACTGGAGGCTGACCCTCAGTCGAGTTTTGCTCTTCACGTTGAAGCACAAACGTCCACAACCATCAAACGCATTTGCCCAGTATGGATCCTGAGTCATTTGCTGTGTGTCCCAGTAGGATTGCTGGTTGGTTATTGTTTGCATCTTATTTAAATCAGGCTGGGGTGGGATTTTCCTCGAAACATGCATAATGAACAGATGTTTGCTCAAACTTGAACCCCGATGATGTTTAATTCAAGCACATTTTCAGCCTATGAATGTAAAACATTACTGATATGAATAGACAGATGAGCAGAAGAGAATAGGACACTGCAGTGTTTCCCAGCCCGGTCCTGGGGGACCCGCAGACAGTCCATGATTTTGTTCCCTCCTAGTTCCCAGTATGTGGGTCGTCTGGCAGGGAGCTGGGAGGGAGCGAAAACGTGGACTGTCTGTCGGTCCCCGTGGACCGGGCTGGGAGACACGGTACAGCATAGCACATGGATCAGAGAGAGTGGCTGCAGAATTACTCTCATTCGAATTATTGGGCGCTCAAATCATTTTTTTATACCTTAGTCCAAAGTAACTCTATTTATACAGTATATTTGATATTTTATATTTTCATAGTCCTTTGGGTTCCTAATCCTTAACCACTGAGTCCTCAGGCCATAATATCACTGTTACCCTGATGCTCTAGCTAGTGATGTCACCGCCGTTAGTTACTGTATCCACATGGTGTAGCTTTTTAACCCAATCCTGCCTGTGTGCTATTCGGACTCAGAATGAGTGTATGAAGTGTTGTGCCCACATACTTGGTAGATTGTCAAGGTCATTTTGAAGAGGATCCGTTTGTGATTTTCAGGGACAAGATATGAAGGCAGAGGCATAGTAGGGTAGGGGTTTGTTATGATCTAGAGGTGGAAATCTCTGCTATGGGTAGATGATGCTGTTCTTACGTCTGACAAGGACCTCAGACTAACACTTTAGTGGTTTGATACTGAGTGTGAAACATCGGAGATGATAATCCATCCATCCATCCATCCATCCGTCTTCTGTGCCAGCTTGTCCTACACAGGCATGCTAGGGTTCAGAGTCTATCCCAGAAGCTATCCCAAAAGGCAGGAAATAACCCAGGATAGGGTTAGGATTAGGTTTAGGGTTAGGATTAAGATTAAGTTTAGGGTTAGGATTAGGTTTAGGGTTAGGATTAAGTTTAGGGTTAGGATTAGACTTAGGGTTAGGATTTCACCTCAGCATGTTTTTGGGCTGTGGGGTGAAACTGGAGAACCCAAAGGAGACCCCCACAATGGCACGGGGAGAACGTGCAAACTCCACACACATAGTGTTGGGGTGGAGGCTCAGACCCTGATCTCCACCTGCGACGAGAATCAGCAGCAAACATACAAATCTGAGATAATGAAAGGCTCTCATAAAAGAACAGATTGCTCCTTCCAAGTGAGGGAAGTGGGTATGCTGTCTGGTGTAGGAGGAGAAGTACCTCAGGGTCCTGCTCACTAGTGCCAATGAGAGGGAACTTGAGAAACAGAACCACTTCTACTTTAGATAGAGAGGAGTCAGCAAAGGTGGGCTGGGCATCTGGTCATCTCCCCAGAGAGCTGTTCCTAGTATGTTACCCTAGGCGGATGCCCCGGGGCAGACACAGAATGTGACAGAGGAATGACATCTTCCGGCTGACTCAGGAAGTGCCCGGGGACCGCCCCCCAGATGCAGCTGGAGCCTGTGATTGTAGAACGAGAGGCGTGACATGACCTGCGGGCCATGCGGCCCCCGCAGTGCTCACCAGGAGAAGCTGAAGATGCATGGATCCATGATCTTTAACTGCATGATTAGCAGGGCTGCACATCACAGTTGTATGGTGCATGTGCAATAATCACCAGGACTTCAGATTACTAGCTTAATCATTTGCCCAGACACCAGTTTTTTACTACATGGATGTTTACTTATGCCCACAATTTGTAAAGCAGAATCACACCTTAAATATTAATGAGAAGCACATGCTGGACATTACACTGCAAAAAGTACCACTACACCACTGACATCTTTTGCCTTATTTATGTACAATATCTCCTCTTTTTAAAGATGTTGTGCCTGCTGAGCTGGTCCCCTTTCTTCACTGCCAATTCAGTGCTTATAAATCGCTTCCATGAATTACCAGTGCAGTAGCATGTGGCGTACTCTGTCATGTTGAGGAGAAGGACTCGAGGGCAGGTGTAAGGTGAACTAAAGGGTGCTTTATTAGACAAAATGTAAACTTTCACTGTGAAACAAAGTTGGACCATGAGGGGTCTGAATGGGAAAACAGGAGACAAGAAGGAAAAGGCCTAAGACAAGAAGGAAAAGGCCTAAGACAAGAAGGAAAAGGCCTAAGACTGGACAGTGGTCTGGGAAGAGGAGCACAGGGTAGAGCACAGGAAACAGGAGGGAAGACATCAATGACTGGATTGGGGCTGACGAGACAGACAGGCAGCAAGTAATAGGTGTGGCTCATCAGGGCCACGTCGGGGAGCAGACACATGACAGACAGACAGGCAGACACACGAGAGGCAGGACATGATAGGCAGACACACGAGAGGCAGGACATGATAGGCAGACACACGAGAGTCAGGACATGACAGGCAGACACACGAGAGTCAGACACATGACAGGCAGACACACGAGAGTCAGACACACGAGAGGCTGACAGGCAGACACATGAGAGTCAGACACATGAGAGGCTGACAGGCAGACACGAGAGGCAGGACATGACAGGCAGGACATGATAGGCTGACAGGCAGACACATGACAGGCAAACACATGACAGGCAGACACATGACAGGCAGACAGGCAGGAAATGAAAGCGCCATATAATGACGATCACATTGCAAATTGATATCGTGCAGCCCTACCAATTAGGTTCACATTGGATCAGCCATTCTCATATAGGTCTGCTAGCACGCACTGGATCATTTTATTAATTTCAGAGTCCTTTCAGTGTCCAACAACCCAGAGAGAATTTGATCATATCGTAATGAGATAAGTGCAAAAAAAAAAAAAAAAAAACCCCCAAATACTTTTCACGCTCTCATAGGTAGGAGCGGATAATTGAAGGAGCCGGCGCCCCTCCTGAGGGGCCGCGAGACGACGACCCGAGAGCTCCACCAGGACGGCGCCGGCACATACGCACGCACGTCAGCCTCTGCGATTTGATCCAATTTGTACATCTGCCAGGCGATACAGGGCCTCGTGTGTGGCAGGCTGGAACTCAGAAAGCAGCTAATTGCCATGTTTAAACTAATCTGAAAAGCTCACTCCCATTTCCCTGCCAGAAAGCATTTGTTCCCCTCAGCAGGCCGAGCTCTGCCCTCGCTCCACGCGCCTGGCAGACTGGCACAGAGAGCGCCGGCCGGCGGCCGGCCTCGGACCTATTTGAAGCGGCCCACAGAGAGGCATTAGAAATCAGGGCCGTCTCTCGGGACTCGAGACACGCTCGAGTAGGCCTCTCGCATTGTTAGAGATATTCTCCCCGTGTCATATCCGCTGGAGAGACAGGACGCCTCCCAACTCTGACTGAAGCTCTGATGCGCTGTTGCAGTTTCATCCCGCAACCTCCAAGCCCCGAGTCGAGCCTCCATGATGGCACGCGGTCGGCCTTTGATAGCTTCCCGCTCTGTATGCCCGGGATGAACCTCTCCACCCCTACACATTATACAGCGCCCGGACTTTGATCTTTACGCTTACTGTGCAGATATGCACTTACATCCTGACCAAGTTCTGGTGCCAAAGCTTGAATATTACTTCGTATTTATGTATACCACTGGTGGCTCCAAGAACAGAAATGGGGTTTATTAAATAAAACAGAAAACACTACAATCACAACAAAACCAAAAGGACCACGAGGGGTCAAAAACTAAAGGGGATTAACAAAGACTAAATAGCAAGAACCGAATACACATCCAACACTGAGAATATCAAAACCATCTAACATCGCAATCGAACAACAACAACAACAACAAACCACTGGGGAACTGAACAGAAGCAGGAACTAAAATACTAAGGGGTAACGAGACTAACACAGGACAGGTGAGGCTAATTAACAAAGACCAGGGAAACGGGGCACAGGTGAAACTAATAAACTCAAAGGAACTAAAAACAGGGAAACTAAGAACTAACCAAGGAAACAGAAACTAACACTGGGGAATTACAGACAGGTAAAGACACAGGGGCACAAGGAACAAAACCAAATACAAAATCACCATATACAAGAACTAGACAAACTCAAATGAAACACTAGGGAGCAAAATACAAAAACAGGAGACAGGATTCAAACACAGGACAAGGTTCACAGACAACTGGCAACTCAACGTATTGAGTCATGAGGCCAGACAGGTAATGGAAGAGAACAAAGACTAACACAAAGAATGGGATGACCAGCAACACCTGCTGGCCAAACAAGGAAGGAACAGAGAGTGGGACCACAGGGACTGACCCTGACAGTGACGCCCTTCTGCTGCAGCGTCTACAGTGACACCCTTCTGCTACAGTGTCTACAGTGACGCCCTTCTGCTACAGCATCTACAGTGACGCCCTTCTGCTACAGCATCTACAGTGACGCCCTTCTGCTACAGTGTCTACAGTGACGCCCTTCTGCTACAATGTCTACAGTGACGCCCTTCTGCTGCAGCGTCTACAGTGATACCCTTCTGCTACAGTGTCTACAGTGACGCCCTTCTGCTACAGCATCTACAGTGACGCCCTTCTGCTGCAGCGTCTACAGTGACGCCCTTCTGCTACAGCATCTACAGTGACGCCCTTCTGCTACAGTGTCTACTGTACAGTGACGCCCTTCTGCTACAGCATCTACAGTGACGCCCTTCTGCTACAGTGTCTACTGTACAGTGACAGCCTTCTGCTGTTGGTGTCAGAGCTCTGGCATTAGGCTGGATGCGTTTTGTTGACTCCCTCTTCATCCCGTAAGTTTCTGGTTGAAGTCTTTGTTCTGGTGCACATCACATGGAAGGATGGAGCCCAAAATTTGGCCCCTTTCTCTCTCTGAGTAAGTGTTGTCTAGTGGGTAGCTGAGACATTATGTTCCTCTTCAGAGGTTTCGTGGGTGGATTTAAGTATTTTGCTTTGTGTAGCTGTAGTACAGGTTTTTGACTGATATCCACTCTGCCTGATGCCTCCATTTCTGCAGCAGAAGATGGCTGGAATTGTTTGTTTTTATGCTGTTACGCCGTCCCTCCTTCAGTGACTGACTTCAGGACTGTCCATCAAACATTACTATAAAGATGGGGAACAAACTGAATATTTTACTAACGCTAACACTTCATACATCACATTTATTTAACAGATGCTTTTGTCTAAAGCGACATTCAGTTGAGATAGCAGGATCAGCCAGTTCATGAGGTAATCCGAATTAAAAGGGTAGTTTCCTTCCAAAACTGAAAATAGGTATGTTTTAGAGGGGCTTTAGTGCAATCCATCTAAGCTATTCTGCCGGGAGTTGCCTAGTTTTGGAAATATTGGCTGTAGAAATGTCAGTCTTCTCTGGAGTTTAATGGGCGCAAATGGCGTTCTTTCAGTGGTGATTAAAGTGCCAAAAATTATACATTTGAAAAATTCAACAGCAACGTCGCTTACCAGACATCATGACCCAGTTACTCAAGATAATCCACAGACTTTGTAGTAAGCAGTTTAATGTAGGAAGTATTTTCTGTCTAACGAACTCCAGACACTAATCCTATCACTGTGCAGAAGATAGGTCCAGGGTGCCCATACTCGCATCCTCTGTGCAGTGAACAAAACATATCTTTTTTTCATTTTTGAGGTGAGCTGCCCTTTTCAGGACCCAATGGTGAAATCACTCTACCGGCCTCAGGATTTGAACCAGCAGCATTCCGGGCACCATTCACAAGTCCTAATCCACAGAATGTTAGTACATTAGCCTTTTGCATGATGTACGGCTATTATGTTCAAATTGAATTAAATATTTCAAACTTCTGCATGTGTACACAGAATATGTACAATATACAGGGTAGAATCGTTAAGTTGGGATGGATCATTCTCTTCAGCCATTCTTTGAACCAGGAGCCCCCCCCCCCGCAACCACAATATCACATAAATAACTGAGAAGTAAGAATTATGACGCTTTTAATGCTCCTTTTTATCTCCCGAGTCAAATGAAAGTGGCAGCATTTTGTTTCCAGAAATGCTCTATGAAGCCCGAGTGAAAGCCCCTGCTTTAAATAAGCCAGTTAGAGGTGTCTCTTATTTAGAAGGTTTTCTAGTCGCCAGTGCAGGGTTACAGCTGTCTTCAGTTCAAAACGATAATGTATGACTCACCTCCAGCGTGTCGGGTGACTGTAACCCACTCAGCTCACGCACACGGATCAAATTGACTCCACAGTGAGGACGGGAAAGGGACACACCAGAATCCCAGCGTGACTGGTGAGCAGAACCTGTTTCCCGAATCTTCCCGAGTTCCCTGAGGATGCAAAGCTGAAGTTTCTATGTGCTGATGGGTTTTTCTCAGAATTCTTTTAAGAAGTGTACGGTTTTTATACGAGATCACTTTTCTGTATTCGGGAAATTAGCATGCATTGTCCTATTATCTATTACTGCCATTTCCTAAGGTTCCTATTTGATGTTATTGAGGATATTATTCTGTCTGGATATTCGCAAGTGATTTTGACATAGAAAGTGATTATGGTTAAATAGCTAAAATATTCACCACTTGATGAACTTTTCACTCAGACTGGCAGATTTCTCGTTGGTGATCATATAGTCACAGATAAAGTATAAAACGTAAGCAATCAAAAACCAGAACTGATAACCATCTCCCAGATACCTTCTACCCTGAAGCTTCAGTAAATATCTAATATTTAGCTCGTTACAGAATAATCAATTTCAAGATTCCTTTTTTGCCATTGCACAGAGTACAACGAAACTGAGTAGCTTTCCTTACGGTGCCTCTACGCATAACAAATGTCAGCTAAACATAAAAAATTAGTTAAGCTACAAATTAATTTAAAATGCTAAAAGAATATATTATAGAGATATAAAACATGCAAGTATATTTGTGTGATTATGCATGTAAATACAATGTATAGTGTCGTAATCTAAATAGTAGCATGCAATAATATTAAATGCAAAAGCATGTTGCTAATTGGTTAATTTCATATGCAGACAGATGGATGTGTGCAGAAGAATTTGAATGTGGAGAGGACCTATTTGAAACCATGCAAATTGTGATCATGTAGAGCAGATTCGGGACAGGCAGCAGGCATGTGAACGCAGCACCAGATGATACAGCGTTTACAGGGGAGTACGTTTGCCTGCACTAGCCATATGGAGAACATCAAGGAAACATCAGAGTGTGTCACAGTACCAGAATCCATTTGCTCGGATCAGCTACTCTCTGAAAGACACAGAAACATGGCGTGAAAGAGAAAACAGAAATGACAAAAGCTGGTGTAGGGACAGGTTTCCAGGGATAATTACTCATAAGCAATAGATTAGCATTAGCACTAATACTCAGACTCAGGTACAGACTCGGGTACAGACTCAGGAATTGGCTGCACCATCTAAGGCAGCTGAGAAGGTTCAATGTCTCACCAGCCATTCTTAGAGCCTTCAACTTGGGAGTGCTAGAGACCATCCTCACCACGGGAATCACTGTCTGGTTCGATAACTGCGCTGCCCTGGACCGTAAATCTCTCTAGGGGGTGGTACGTTCAACGGAAAGCATCTGTAAGGATGACCTGCCCACCCGCCCCAGGAAGACATTTACCTCCAAAGGTGCAGGAGCAGAGCCACCATAATCAAGGACAGAACCCACCTTCACAACAACGTTCTCACCAGACTGAGGTCTGGAAAGTGCTTCCGCAATCGCTCAATGAGAGTTCAGTTACAGAAAGTAAAAATCCAAACCAACCAGTTGGGTACAAAGAGTCACAGTCACAGAGTACTCAACTGGTTTGTTGAAACTAAATTTTGGTCTGGATTTTTACTTTGTGGAGCTCGGCTCAGAAAGATCTTGCACCCTCAAGCCGTCACACTGCTTAATATCTGACTGACACTTTAATTCACACCCCCCCATCTATGCGTCTTTTAGACGCACGCACTTTATTATGATTGTGTTGTACATCTCAGACCTATTCATTTATCCTTCAATATAACTTCTGCATATTTCTTTGCATTCAATTTAACTTTTCATTTTTCAGTATAACTGAACATTATAACATTATTTTTATGTTAATTTAATATTGTATTGCTGCTTTAAATGTCTTTCTGCTGTCACTGTTTGTGGTGGAGCTGACCAGCTCACCTATTACTGCAGGTGATGCTCTCACTACTTTGCATATGACAAAGAAAACCTTTGAATCCCTGAAAGTCTATTGAACCCTTTGTTAAAAAGTCGCGTCCTAGATTAGGGATTGAGGTCTACTAACTCTGATACTAATTATCATTTCTACTCTCAACAGGCAAAATCCCAGCCATTATTAATGCTTGAAGCCAAGATAAACATGTATGGCTCATGGCTGAGGTCCATGCTTGTTCTGAGCATATAATGTGGTTACTGCAACTGAACCGTCACCTAAAACATCCTGTTTTGGAAAAATCTAAAACAGGAATATTACAAATAAAAATAACCAGGAAATGATCGCATCACGTGCTATGCACCAAGAATTGTCTCTTTTCCCAAATTAAAGTTTAATTGTAATGATGGGTATATATTTGTGTTGATGGCTCATACTCCGAGTAAATTTAACTTGTAATACACGTAGTCTATAGGCTGGCTGAATTCTGTACACCGTTGGAAACTGAGAAATCCTCACTTAATCGGTGCTTATTATTGGGTGTGTGGCAAACGTGTGAGCCTGTCGAGGAGACCATGGTGCTGCAGAGTAATTATGGTGAAGTGAAGGATAAAAATAGATTTAACACTCAACCTAAACAATGCCTCCCCGTTACATTAATCACAAGGATTTCCAATCGCTTATCCTGCTTTCTTACTGCTAAACATCTAGCAGGTGTTTTCTGGGATCATGGCCTGTCATGAAAATTTAAAAACAAACATCTCCCAGCCTACAAGATCTCAACAGTCTGATAATTCTTTGATCAGACTCTGAAATCACGCGTGCGACGATGTGATGCTGACAGGGGGGCTGAGCGATTGACTACACCCACCCAGAGTTCAGGATCAGAGATGTTCAAGTGCATCTCCTCCTGCTGTATACAGGACGACTGCTCAGGCGCTTTGAGATTGCCACGAAAAAAAATGTGAACGGAGGAGGAATTTTGGTAACACTTTATAATAGTTCTGCAGTTAACAGGTAAATATGCAGGAAGTAAGCAGCAACAAAGGAGTAGTGCTTCATTAACACCTAAATTGGTACTATTC
>JAODLC010000052.1:2880257-2901634 GCA_026781145.1 Hippopotamyrus pictus | reverse complement strand
CCACCCCCCCCCCCCCCCCGCCGGATGCTGCAGAGGAGGCCTGACCAGCTGTGACCGTCACCCTCATTGCTCCTCGGAAGCCTCCCCCCGCCTGGGGGCCGCTGATGACACCCCCCCCCCTCGGAGGGACTCTCCTTACCCATGTCTGTCCCATTTTACGCCACAAGCTGCACTTCTCCCCCTCGTTAAACCCCCAACAAATCAGCCCCCAGGGGTGAATCCAGGATTTGTTGAGGTGGGCAGGGACAACAAAGGGGCCAAGCCAATTACCCAATGATATGTTTTGATTCGGTGAGTGAAAGGGGAGGCGGAATTCCAGTGGCCAATCAGCTTCCATCGGGCCCCCCTGTGGCCCCGCCCATGCATACACCCCTGACAGAGCCTCAGGGCTCCCATTCTCTCCCTACATTATTTGTTGACATTTTAAAATGTATGAAATTGTGGCCATTACCAGAAAACCTCAGACAAAAAAATAAATGATATTGCTGAAATTGCTGGTAGGCTATTGTTGTGTCGCAATTTCAAAAATGCTAATGATGCAGACAGTGACAGTGATGGTTTGGATTAGGAGATGACATGTGATTTCGAGCATTACCCTGCAGGCTGCTAAAAGCAGAATGTTTTGTTGTTAATGATGCACCCCAGCTACTCAAAGAAGATGATTTACAAAGAGCAGAATGTCCTGCAGCGTTAGAAAGCATCTGCGGCATTAACGATGGTTTAATGTCATTAATTCTGCTGAACCACTATCATTCAACGATGTTACAGAAAATATAAAAAAAAGGAGTGGAAATTCAAAAAATTAATAAATGTATTATAGCCAAACAGCCAATTTAGAAAAAAATGTCTTCAACGACCCAGATAACGATGTCATATTCTCACATCTGATGATTGCCTGCATGCCTTCAATCCCCAGTCACTAAGCGGCATCGCGGCAGGATGTCACAACTCCACGCTGCTCTGAAAGGAGCATCACGCAGCCCGACTCATGGTGAGCTTTGAACCTTTCAGGGGATTCTTCTGATAACGAGATATGACCGTATCCCACAATGCATCCTCCCCTCTGGTCTTCAGATGAAGACATCCGTTACTCTCCACGTGCCGACACAGTGCGATTACCCATTGAGAGGGGATACTTAGTCAGTTCCTTTTAAATCCGTGCTCCGCCTCACACCCTCAGCGAGAAACTGTCGATCAGGACGTCACTTATGGAGCGTGTTTCCCGTGTCCTTCGTGCGGCTCTGATCTACTCTGCCAGCATGATCCTGGTCCTGCCACGTGTCCTTCTCCCTTCTCCTGTTCTTGCCTCCTGTGTCCCATATCTGTGTAGGACAGATTACCGCGGTACCTGACCCTTCCGGCTTCGTGACCCCGACGATGAGTCGATTTCTGTTCTATCTGCCTGTTTCCAGCAGTCCATGTACCACTTTTGGGTTCCGGAACTTCATATTCTACAATATCGATGGACACTAAGAAACAACAAGCTACGCAGAGGAACAGACCCAGCGAAATCATGGCCTTAATTGATTTGCTGGACACGACGAAGGTAACATGCGATCCTTTTTATAGGGCTTATCTGCCTTCTCGGGAGCTGAACAAGGAGAACACCTGATGGCTGTTTCAGGTGCTTTTGCTTATTGAGGAGATGATGGTCAAATATTTTGATACAATCAATTGCTAAAGGAAAACATTTTCAGTTTGGTTTTAAAGTCTGGAAGGTCTGTTTGCCAAACGGAGCTACATGCTGGAAGTCACACAGATCTGAGCGAGACAGGGTTGAGCCATGGACCAAGTGAGACAAGGATCAAGTGAGCCAAGGACCAAGTGAGCCAAGGATCAAGTGAGCCAAGGACCAAGTGAGCCAAGGATCAAGTGTCCCCCACCACTGCCTGTTCCTCACTCTGCTCTCGGTGGATGACAAACCAAAAGGGGGGCTTTGAATAATGCGGCACCCTCTGTGAAAATACACTGTTTGATGTCTCACCAATGCCAGTTTCTGACTTCAAGAAGAACTCCAGGGGCGACTCGGAATTTCTGCTCAAAAATGGGAAACTGATTATCAGAGGGAATGACAGTAGTGTGGTGACTAGACCTGGCACAGGGAGAATGTGTTTGCTGTGGTCTCTTTCCATGGTCTCCACGCCAAGAAGGAACAAGCAGAGGTGTCAGAGGAAGTGAAAGAGCCCTTTTGCATTACAATGCGCACATTGGCGGTATTACAAAATACACCTGGGTTGGAATTCAATATACACATTGATTGTAGAGTTGATCTGTATGGTCAACATATCAAATGTAGATTCAGATACAGGCATATGATCCAAGATAAGTTGTCAGCTGACAGTGCCTTGGTCAACAGCTTGTGATCTCCTGAACATTTCATGGAGCACAATATATCAAATAAGCATATCTCCTGAGGGACACTTGGATTTTGTCCCGCGTCTTATGATTCTTGCCCAGCTGCAAGATATTTCGCAGCAGGGAACTAAAATCTGGGCATTCAAAGAATTTTTTTCTTTAAAAAAGAATCAGATAATATTTAAATGTGTCACGGTGCATAAACGTACAAAAAGTCACAGGGTAACAGCTGGACACAAATGGGCTTTGTATATATACCATGTAACGCCTCTGTTGTTATGTATAAATCCTTGTGTCATGTATATGGAAGTATGAAATGTATAGGTCTGATAGTGTTAACAAGACTACAGTATCATCATCATCAAGTTAACTATTTTCCCAGAAGTCTTTGGGACCATGGTATCGTGGTTAGTAGCCATATCTGATTGGTTAGATCTTACATCTGCCACATGCCGCAGTGTGGTACTGCAAAGGATTCTGGGGCATTTTAGCCAGCAGAGTGCAGCATATCTGACAGAATTTAGGCGGGATGAGGCTTCTTCCGTCCCTAAACCTTTGCAAACAACAGTATCGCCAAGCCTTGATTGCTAGACAAAGTGACACCCCGACGTGAGACTTATGAATCCTCCCTGGCTTTATCTGCGGCACAAACGACACCATTATAAAGCTCGGGACGCACGGAGGTTTTAAGGCATCTCATCGAGATTTGCTTTGCTTGTTTTCTGCACGGTCGTTGAGGTTCTAGTGCGCAGAACATTCCTGCTGGTTCTGTCACCGGACCTGAGGAAGTCACAGGGAAAATGGCCGAAGCTTCAGAGCCGTTGGACCTGCACTTCCCCTTCAAAGTTCTGTTAATCCCTCGCAGTCCAAGATGCAGCCCTTACACATTTTACGGAAAGTGGAGGGTTTCTGCACACTAAGCAAGTATTTACACTTCTTTCTACCGCATTTGATGTTATTTATTTTTAGGCATTAGGCATCACGCAGTGATCTGAATTCCGCATAGATGTGTAGTGTCCAGGCCTGTAGTATCCTGCAGGAGTACATTGTGTACCTAGTGTTACACAAACTTATTGTATTTAAGGCATTTTTTCAGAAAAAATCTCCTGTTTCACATCTATGAGTGGAGCCCCAAAGGTTAACTATATGTGTGAAGTCATAATTTTTATAAGGCACACAGCTGAAAAAAAATCTATATATATATATATATATATATATATATATATCTGAGATACACCAGATCTAATTAACGAATTAGACTTGTAAGATTTCCACCTTGGACCTTAACACCCCGGTATTCATTCCCGGATTACCTGAGAGTGAGTCAGTTCCGCTCATGTTATTCTTCAGAAATTAACATGGCGCCGTGCAAGGACCAAAGTCTCCACAGAGCCCCAGAATGTCAGAGGGTTTGCAGTGGGATCGTATCTATCAGATCACATGCCGGTGAGGAGCAAACATGCCACATAATGTCATTTGCGGACAGAAAAGGGTAGAATATAAATTTAACACAGAACTGCAGCAACAGGCGAATTGTGCAGAAAGACAATAATAATAATAATAATACTTTGTTGATCCCTTATGGGGAAAATCTCTGTGACTGGCTCTCTGTGACACACAGACAGAGACGAGAGGAAGCTTGCCGGTGAAGGGCAGCCACCTGCAGTCGGGCCCATAGCGCTGAGGGTTAAAGGCCTTGGTTAAGGGCCCACGGACATGTGATTATTCTGTAGAGGCTGGGGCTAGAACCGGTAACCTTCTGATCACAAGCACAGCGACCCAGCCTGCTGAGCGACACGCTGCACCACAGCATCAAAATCGACTGGAACGAACGTGCAGCTACTACAGGAATATGTATAGACATCCTCCAGCTGTCTGCTATGCTGTTTGCAGTCCAGAGAAATAGCAGAAGAAAAGCAGCCAATCAGCATTATGACTTGATAGCTTTGCTTCCTCGGAGAAACACTAAGTAACTTCATTGGGCTTTATTAAAAAGCTGAGTTTCACTGCAATGTGATCTCTAGATTCACGGGGGAGATATTAAAGCAGCTCACTGCTGCAGAACAGTGCAATAAAAAAGCATATTAAAATCACACTAAAATCAGTATAGCCGGGAATCACAGAGCCTCCTTCGATGCCACCTGGCTCTTGGGTAATGATGTTCATTTAAGTCTAATTCAATTGGTTATTTTGTTTGGTACTTTCCCGGAACAGTCTGTCCACGTTCGTTTGTTACAGGATGCAGCGACAGCGGCGTCACCGGTCGACCAAACAGACCGATGTCACAATTCTGAAAAATGGAATCTGAGCGTGGAGGCAATTAAAAAAAATAACTGCGTGTAACTTGGCTTTGCTTAGAGAGCACAATCGATCTCAAAGCGATCTCTGCCAAGGTATCCTGGCTAAAGAAACTGCAACACGCCGCTTTCCGATTGTGGTTCGACGTTGGTGCCATGAGCTCTTACATCTAATCAGTCAGCTGGATCTGGCCAGTCTTCTCCCTCCTAGACTAACAGACTTAGGTACTGGGGGGCTGATAGAGGGATTAAAGTTATAACCAAAGTCACACAGCCGTCCCCTCGAAGCGAAACGAAAGGCAAAAGGCTGAGTTTGCATTGCACCTGCTTTCCCGAAAAACCACTTCCCACCTTCATTCAAAGACTGTAACACCATAACCAGGCTGTCCACGTTCCACTTTTCTGAAACGAGTTCAAAAGGCATATATACCCCCGTTACCTGGGGAGGGAACCTTTTGTCTAGGCCGTCCAGAGGATCCATGTCATCCCAAACAGGATTTGTGGAGTACCATCTGAATTTGAAGGACCTGGATTTCACTGAAGCACCGAGTTCTTGCTGCGTGCTGACTGGCCAAGTCTCCTATAATCGTGCATGTGTCACTAATGTTAATGTGAAATGTTATGAAATGAAATGTTAGTGGATCTTTCAATCAAGGAAACAAACCAGTCAAAGCACAAGAAGAGCTGAACTATTTAGCCAAACACAGAAGCCTTTGGGTTTTAAGGTGTCCAGGATGATGTGGATTATCTGGTCACCCTACTTTGGCCTGACTTTTTGATTATTCCTCCTGAGGAAGCTTAGTCCCAGTAAACTCAGGTACGTTTGCCGGAAAAAACAGTAACATACGAGGTTTGAATGAAAAGAAAAGATGAAAGTCGCCATGCTGGGTAGTAGCGTAGAAGCGGTGGGTTGGTGAGATTCGATCACCTGATTGCTTCTGTAGATGCTTGTAAAGGATCCTGTGACTTATTCTCCAGAACTGAAAAGACAACCTTTGTGGCAGTCGCAAAGCATTAGGCATGTAACCAATAACTTCATTCACGATTCAGTTTGATTCATGATGTTGGGTTTACGATTCGATCTTCCCATGATATTTTTGAAAGAAAAAAAAGAAAATGTATCAATTTTATTTCCAAAAAAAAGCAAACGTTTATTTTCCTATTCTTTATCAACTTATATTCCTTTTAAAAACGAAGAGTTAATAATAAATAGACCTTTTCTTAATAACCATTTCGCCATTCCATAGTTTTACTTCTGCAGGTTACAGTAATGTCTTGCTGGTAAGGGGGGGCGTCCAAGTTATTGCGCCTTCTGCTGTCTAAACGACGCAATTACAGCCAGAAAAAAACTAAGTGATTAAGCAGCCTAATAATAATCTGATTTTATTTCTAAGATTTGAATTGTCATGGATTTGTACGGCGATTTATCGTCACATGATAAGGTCACATGCCTACTGTGCATCCAGTGAAGAAGTTGAGAAACAAAACTGTTTACTTCGTGACAACTTCACAAAATTGACAAAAAAAAAAAAGTATCCATCTTTTTCTTGAAACTGCTTGTCCTATTCAGGGGGCCAGGCCTTATCCTGGAGGCTACAGGTGCAAGACAAGGACCCAGCGTGGGACGCCAGCCCATCGCAGGGCACACTGACTCACACATGCACACCTAGGGGCAATCTGGTAACTCCGATTCGCCATAGCATGATTTTGCACTTCAGGAGGTAGCTGAAGCACCCAGAGGAAACCCCACGATAAGACCATGCAAACGCCACATACAGAGCCACGGAAGACTTCAAACCTGGTTCCAGAGATGCGAGGTAACAGCACAGGCCACTGTGCCCCCTTCCCCACAGAAGAATACAAGTAATTATTAATTATTAAAATATTCTCCTCCAGTCACAAGCAACAGACACGGAGGCATTAATTTTTAATCAACCCTCGTAGACCACTGCTGCATTGTGGTCGATGCAGGGTTCAAAACGGCAAACGTAAACCACGCGGAAGGTTTCTCCCACAAGCCCAGGAAATGTCACGCACCCTCATAAGCATCCGAGAGCACCCCCCATCACCCCACCCTACAGGGAGTCCGTCCTCGTTGAATGACTCATCCTTTTGCTAGAGGCTGGTTTGCATCCAGGCCAAAGATCCTGGTTTTTGTCAGATACGAAAATCTGTTCCCACACTGCAGCAGAAATCCCCAGCGTTTGTGTACGTAAGGACAGCCTTGGTGTTCACGTTATGGAGAAGTTCTCTTCTGGAGTGATCAGGTTTGTGCAGGGCAGTAACTGTTGCCACACACACACACACGATTCTCTGTTAGACTCCCGCAGTTTTTTCAGTGCTGCCTTAGGGCTCTCACTGATTGTGCTGAGTAATTTCCCCTTGGTTTATGCATCCAGTTTGATGGAACAACAGGATCTTAGTAAAGTCTTTATGGTACCATATGCTTAGTTCTTAATAGCTGCCAACAAAACCTTCCAAAGGATATTTAAAGTCTTAAAAACCTTTTAATGCCCATTCCCATTCCCCATAACCTCCTTCCAAAACACACGTGAAAGCTCATTTTTGCCTTTTCTTAAAGGAGACAAAACAGCCAGGAGTAGCTGCCTTTATTTTCAATTAATCACAGTTAGTACAATTGAACCCAGGTGGAGGCTAATTAGCTTCTTACATCATCAGGAAGGCAATTGGTCATACTTGGGCTTATTAATTATTATTGAAGGCACCTGCACTTATCCAATCAAGTGTTCTTTGCCTGTTGTTTCTAATTAATTGTTAAAATCTGTTGGGTTTTTAGCATTCACGTAAATGTTGTGGATTATTGTATGTTAATACCTGAAAATGCAAGAAATATTTATGAAACAAAATGAATGGTTCATTTGGGTTCCAGCAATGCAGCACAGACCTTGTTAAATTACGTAATTTTACCAGTGTAATGACTGTTCTGCTTATTTAGTTGGATTTCTCTCAAGTGACTTGACCTGTAGAGTCCTTTTCCATTACTGTAACTGTAAAGTGTTAACTGGTTATCGGCTAGACCCCTCGTCGATATCGAGTAATTACCATGATTCAAAATGAGAAATCATTTTATGTCTGATTAATGTTTGGTCGTCACAAGTTATGAAGTACTATTGCCATTAACCTGCATAACCGTGATCAAGAAATAATGTGTCATCACGAATTATTAGTCTGAGTTAACTTTCCAGTGGGATTCAATGCTGACAACATGGTTTAATTGAGTTTACAGTATATAACGCCAAAGCTAAAGAAATTTCTAGCAGTTTTTATGTATGATTCATTACATGCACAATATACTGTTACAGCTCATTGCTTTCTATGGATGTAATCACATAAGTTAGTGATTAGAATAAGCAAAGGACAAACAGACAAACAAGTAAATAAGTTATTATATAATTCCATGTTATAAAGATAACTTGTTTTATTTGACATATTTTCATTTCTGGTTCAGTCTACTTTACAATGCTTAACAATAAAGAATATGCAGTTCATGAAATAAATTGAAAAGTGGTAAAAACCTGTGGTGTGCGAAAGCATTTGAGCAGTGGTGTATGTCCAAAGACCTACCCTTAAAAAAGACCATGACTTGACCATAAATCGCAATGATGTTTCCAATCTGCATACAGCCATGTCTCTGAACAGCCGAGTAATAACTGGGAAGTCTGGCTTGAGATCCAAACAGGGCACCTTATCATCTTAATGGCTGTATCAGGATGTTAGAGTCGTGCTACTCGCCAAATACGGCTCTTTTAATGTAATTAATGTTTAACCAGCCCTAATTAGCTGAAGTAGGACTCTCTAATACAAGTCATTTAGTGGATTAATACCCCAGAAAGAGACTGTGAAATGGCACCCAACCAAGTGTCAGTCTTACTAAATCATCTCCCCAGTCCAGACTCCACAGCACCAGTAATTCTGCTAATAATATTACGCTCAGCTAACCTTCAGTAACTTTCAGTCTCCTTGTTTGGAGTAATGTTTCCAAGGGATCGGTGTAGCTATACGTGATGATGGTGACGCTTGTCGAGAACCAGACTGTAAGGCCGACTAATTAGCCAGTGTGTTTTTCTTACGCTTTAACAAGAATACCCGAGGTGTTAGCAACACGCTAAGACAGAAAGGGGACGCCGGCTCGTGATTTAGCAAAACCAACATGTGGAGCTCACTGGACGACTGGGCCGCTGCGTTTGCAGCAGCGTAGGATTTCGCCGAACAGCTGAAGAGCAGATTTCTAAAACTCACTCGGTCCACAGGATACATTTCAGAAAATTTCTGTGGACTTAAGTGAGTTTTGGAAATTTAATGGAAGCTGGATTACATGAGGACTGAGTGAGTTTTGCACACTGACATTTGTTCTTCGACTGTTCAATAATAACTGGCTAAAATATGTTTCTTTTCATTTAGAACATGCAATACAACTGTTCATGACCATTAGGCTTGCATGACCACTCATCTGTTACACTAATTGACAATTTTAGGGGGCTGTTATAGGCCTTTGTATTTGATTAAGTTTTAATGTCGATAGGCAAATGTGTCATAAACCAAAACCTTTCCTGAGACAGTAGCGTTTGCATCTGTTCCGAACATTTTGAAAATGTCAGGAACCAAATTTACGACTGGAGAACAATATGTCAACAGGAAACTCGCAATCTTTACAGGTTCATATACTTACGGATGTCTGTAGAGAGAGAAGAAAAGGTTTTTATTGCAGATAAGATAGCCTTAGCAGGTTCTTGCCAAGTTCTTTCATATCCTGTGGCTGGTAAAAAAAATACGCAAAGCGAAGGAGGTAGAATCGTATTTATTTCACCCAGAAATTGCAGGTAAACCTTTGCAACATTATCGCTTAAAACACCTGGGCTTGCGAGCATTGAAAAGCAGGGCCTGGATTATCTCCACATTTTAATGCTAAAAGCACTCAAACTCCGTAAGCACTTATTTATTTAATTTCATAGTTATTATGGTCTGGGGGAGAGGGTAAGAGATGAGTCTTTGATGTTAGTATCAAAATATACTTGGCTTATTACCTTTGAGGAGGGGGCAGAAAATTGCAGAAATGAACCACATTTCCCTCATGCTCTCGCTCACAAACTTGGCCGTCTTCCTCCGGCTCTCCACGTCTCCGCGAAGCAGCAGTCGCTTCGCCCCGGGTCGTTGGTGCGGGGCGGTGTGCCGTTCGGAAGCGCCGCCGCACCCACATGCCACGAGGCCGTGCGGCAGCTCGTCAGCGAGTTAAATCGTGGAGCGTCACGGCCGATCCAGACGGCTCCGATTTCCTCGCACACCCTCAGAACCCCACCTGGGGTTCCGGAGAAAACCCACATCTCTCTCCCCTAAAAAGACGCAGGGGAGCGTTTACTGAGCGCCTGAATCCTGATGAATAATTTCAGGTTTTCATCATGAAATTATTCTGTTCAACATTGACACCCCTGTGGTATTTCAAAATCTGGGAAGCAGTTTCCGGTCCACGTTGACTCTGTGCGTTATTCCTATTAAACTCTGCGTCACGATGTTTATCATTAATACCGCTGTCATTCTGAGTTTAATTTATCCCAGGCCCGTTCTAAACATACAGCATCAAAATTGTCAAGTAAATTATGAGAAACACACCTGTCTTTCTTCCTCATTTGGCAGCGCCAAACTCCAAAAGACATTTATATTTATCCGAAAAGGATTCATTAATGAGACTAATTTGTTATTGCTGATTTTTTGTTTTCTCCATTTTCTCCCATGAATCATAATTTGCATAATGAAAATTATCTATCATTTTGATTCAATTTCCTACCTCATAAGCATAACTTATTTGAATAATCATGTTTTACTTACATTTTCTTATTCTTTAAGGGACTTCCGGTCCTATTTCACAGAGTAGTTAGTTCGACTTTGGGTGTGCCGACAGTGTATTGTGGTTAAAGCTTCGGGGAAATGGCATGAGTCAGACCCGTGGTAAGAAATAAATTTCATGGGGGGAGGGCATGCAACCCTCAGTATATACGTGGATTTTGCTGATTGGGGGGGGGGTCCCATCCATGGATTATGCTAACCAGAAGAATTTTTGAGAGGGGTGGTTCACTCCTGTAATTTGACTATCCAGCCACATTCCGGTTCAAACCTGGGGTTTTAACATGCCGCTACGTTCTTGAGGAGAAGTCAGATTGTACCCCACGAAGCTGCCAAGTCTCTTGTAGCATTATTTGTTTACGGCTAGATCAGTGATGTATTGTATCGACTTGTCAACTTTATTGCTTGATTATATAACCAAAAGATAGATGAGCTTACGGATGGGTGGAAGTAGCTTTCCAGTTGTGTCATCTGAGGCTTCTTCACAGTTATAAATAACATCACATGACAGGATTAAATACCTTTATCCCTGCACTAGGCCTCACCGTGGCACTGACACATTTGTCTAATTGCATACAGATCCTAACAGCATTAAACTGAGAAAGGAATTTCTCTTCTGCATTTCTCACCTGCTTATCAGCTAACTGCGGTCTTATCAACACATGTACAAAAAAGGATAGGCTTGTGCCGTATTCCTGTAGTCCATCCATCTATTTATCTATCTATGTTCAAGCTGCCTTTCCTGGGGAGGGGGGGGGCTGGGGCCAATGCCGGACAAGCCGTTCGGCGACACCCGTGGCCGTTTAGGGCGCCATCTTCGGAGAAGACCCAGACTTAACCGGTCAATTTCACTCTGCCACAGACAGGGGGCGCCAGCGGTACAGCTTGCCTAGGGCGCCACTTGGGCATTGACTGGCACCGCCCGTATACTGCATGGGCTCCCACTTCATGCTAGGGGCAAACAGGCATGTACAGTAGATGATAGCTAGGACCCCTGACAGCACTGGTCACATGTTCAGGGGCGGGACCACAGGGGCACTGGCCCCAGCTGAAAGCTGATTGGTCCCGGGAGTGCCGCCTCCCCTGTCACTCACCGATTTAAAACATATCATTGGCTAATGATAAGGTCAGCCCCTCTGTATGAAACATAGCCCCCATGGTAAAAAAATCCTAGAATCTCCTCTGCCAAAGCAAGCTAATGGAATCTCCCCTGTCTACATGTGTTATCAAATCTTTAAGGGGTATGGACAGGTTGACAAGCACAATCTAAATGCATCTATATATATATATATATATACTTCTGTATGAACGGCCCTGACGGTTGGACATTGATCCGAATCACATCCAGATGCAGACGCTGAATAGATGAGAGGGTCTGCTTGACGAACGGGTCCGAGGGACACGAGAGTTGGAGGATCCAAGGGGGGGGGGGGGCGATTGGCACCCCCGAGATTGGTCAGGAAGGTGAATCAAGCAGCTTACAGAATAGCCCATTCTGCTCTCGGAGCACCTCTTTCCCAAATTTTTACGGCAAGCCAGTTTTATACCCTGTCCTGAGTGAACCACTATCCCCCCCACCCCCTGTGGCATGTCAAATGAACATAAATGAACACCCGGCATTTTTGGCGTTACGCTTTAAAAATCGCTACAGGTAATGATTATAATCAATCAAAGAATGTTACAGATATTATGCATTGGACGATTAAATAAGTAACTGGATCAACAGTTGAATGAAGTTCTGCCCTCTCTATAGATCGGAAGCATTTCCACAGTGTAAATAAATGTTAGTGGCAGGAAGGTATAAGTGGTGTCTGAAAAAGCCCCCCCCCCCCCCGTTTATAAATTCATGGATAAATGTGACAAATTGACTGAACGCGAAGTGGCGTCTCCATCATTCTGCATCGTGTTCAGCCAATTTGTCCATCACATGATCACGTGACGCCCAGTAGCAAAGTCCCAGAATGTCAATGAAGTCGCTGTTCCATTTCAATCAAGAAAACAAACTGAGAGTGACACCATCCATCCCTCTCCTAACCGCTTATACAGTACTGGGTCACCGGGGAAGCCCTGGAGCAGATCCAGGTGCATATGCAGGGGCGGGGCCACAGGGGCTGAAAGCTGATTGGCCCCCGGAATGCCCCTTCACCTGTCACTCACCGATTCAAAACATATTATTGGCTAATGAAAAGGGTTGCCCCAAAGTATGAATTATGGCCCCTCTTTTGCCAACCCTACCTTAAAAAAATATTAGAATTGCCCCAGAGCCTCTGTCAAGCAGCTCAGCGTACTCAGGGAGGATACAGTCACAGGACATGTGCACTCAAACATTAATGCACATAATCATACGCTATGGGCAATTTAGAAGCAGTAGTTTACCAATTTCCATGGATTGTAGTGGTGAAATGAGTACCCAGCGGAAAAATGTACATTAAGCGCAATTCTGGCCAATTTGTAACGTTTTTTTAGTAGTTGTGGGGGGGGGGGGGGGGGGGGGGGGGGGGGGCAAGTCTACGTATGGAAACTACATCGCAAATGACAGAGCCACAATAATCACTTGTGAGTTTTCAAAAGGAGGAAACTCTTTAGGGTTTGTCAGCGAGCAAATAGCGTCTCGCAGGAGTTTTAAAGGCACTTACGCAAGACGCCCCCGCCAGCATCAGAGAGTTTATATAACACTCCACCGTCTCAAGTCGTCGGGGGGGGGGGGTCATGCGCAGACGGGCGGGTCGGCTCACGCGGAAAGCCGACCTTCTCCTCGTATCAGCCAGCACCTGCAGCTCACGTGCGTCTGACCTAACAACGACTACGAGGTTCAGACTCGCCCAAAGGGATAGCGATCGACACAGAAGGAGATGAGATCTAAAAAAGAAGTCAACGGCTCTTTCAGTTATCGGTCTCTGACCTCCCTTACTACCCACAGTCTGATGCTGGCACTGTTAGCCTGGCTACCGCCGTCACGGCGATAGAATCTTCAGCCCCGTGTCATGTGTTCCGTCAGGACATGGTTACCATGCCAACGGCTTCCTCCAGAATAGCAGCGTTCCTCCGTCTCCAGGTTTCCACGGCCTCCCGTCAGTCAGCAGTCAGAAGTCCACCCACGTGTCCCTTTAGGCTGTAAGTGAACGGAGTGGGGGATGACTGTAGCGCCGTTACGTACGGCGACTGTTGTGGTACCGGCTACACGCTTTCTCTTTTGGTCACTGTGCCATTCATTTCCTAGTTGAAATCCCCCCGCTTCACTGTCTGCACTGCACCTCTGACAAGCACGAAGCACTTTCCCCTGCAATTCCAGCTGCAGTCAAACTTCGCCCATTTATTTTGATACATTCTGTTATTTTTTATGAATTTCATAAAATAATCATATAATCTGACTGTATGTTTCTCCAGACAGTACGAAAGGGACCAGAAAGACTCCTCAGATAATTATGGAGAGTGTGAACGTTCTGTATCCTCATTATACAGAGAGACAAGGGTGAAGTCTAGAAATGGGATGTCTGTTATACGTGTGTGGGGGTGGGGGGCGCTAGGGGGTGGTTATTAGGACCCCGGCGTTTAGCACAGCTGCACGATGTCAGAGGAGCACAGCTCCAAGAATCAAAAACAGAACATAAACAAATAGCATTTCTAAGTATATACTAATCTTCATGCACATAGCATCTTCACATCACTGTCACATCTCCATTCTGCTTTCGTTTCTGATTTCTCACGATAGACGGGGGGGGGGGTTTCCCGAAGCGTCCGTTAACTCCGCGAGTTCTGATGGTTACCGTTCGGTCGCGCCAGATGCCGCGTACAGTTTGCCGAGAGGTATTTGAACACGCAAGGAAAATTTAATGAGAGAGATACGACTTTCACGACACAGCAATCTGTTGTAAACGTTCAGTCTTTTAAATTTTACTCAGTTTAAAGACGTGGTTATAAAATCACGCAAAATGATTTTTATAGTCACTATGCAGGCGTTAAACGTACAGAAAAGTGTCAAATGATATGCATGGATATTTCATGCAGCATTAAAGCTGGTTAACCCTGAATTTTAACTTTAAACGCTACTTTAAAATGACAAATGGGATGAGGTTAAAATACTTGTGATAAGAAAAAAAAAAATCAAGAAACGTACAGAATCTGCAGTTACTCACATATTTCAGTGACATACACCTGAACGCATGTTCAGTGATTCAAATAAACCTGAACACGGAGCCACGAAAGGCTGCTGATTTGGTGACTCCTGCACAAGTCTAATTCACAGGGAAACAAGTCAGGAGAAGAATCTTGGGAAGTAAAAGGAGTAAAATCAGGCCTGGATGCCCCTGGATTCGGTCAACAAAACAAGCTCGTCACCTGATTCCCCCCGCCAGCACACTTACAAGGTCAACATTGACATTTTGACAGCAGTGAGTCCTGGGGGCCTGCGGAGTTCCATTATCAGTGGCCTCGGCGGGGGTTGGTAGAGTAGGCAGTGCTCTGAAGCTTCCGCCCACAGCTGCTCCTGAGCTTTTTGGTGTTACCTGAAGGTCTCCGGTTGCTCTTTGGCGACAGCTCCTCCGCGAGGCTCCGGGCACGATTTGTCCGCCAGAAAGCGGACAGCCACGAGTCGCTGGATTTCCTAGTCTTAGTCTCTCCCTGTAACAGTAGCGCCTCGTAAACGAGCCTTATGTACCACAGCTAGATCCACACCCATTAGTATCTGAATCTACTGCATATATAATACCATATTTCATACATATGACATTTTGACTGTTTTTACTGGAACAGCAAAGACTGCAAATGTCACCCCCATAAAAATTTATTCCGTTTTTTTTTTTCCCCGCTAATCCCACAAGAGACGCTTCTGAGAGCGCGAAGCCGTTTGACTCCTTTCTTACTCATCGTCCACCGAACGGCCACAGTACCTCTTGGGAATGACAAATAAAATGTGGTCATCTAAAACGGTTTAAATAAAATGCAATTTTGAACGGTGATGTTCCGCCCTTCGCAGATGCTGCCCGCTGGGGTTGCAGGTGACCTTCTTAGAGACGGGAACCCAGGAAAGACGGAGTGAGGCTACGTCAGCTGGTCCTGAGTATAATGTGACCAAACCCGGGAATCACTGAAGCTCTTTGGCTGGTATTAGAGGCTGAAACATCACAGGAACAAAAGTTTATGTCCATCCATCCATCCATCCATCCATCCATCTATCCATCCATCCATCTATCATCCACCCATCCATTTTCTGTACCCGCTTGTCATACTCAGGGTCACTGGGGGTCCAGAGGGTACAGGTGCAAGGATGGGGTGCCAAACCATCACAGGGCACACTCACACACCATTCACTCACACTCACACACCATTCACACACACATGCACTCCAGTTAATGTCAGCAGGTTTCAGGTTTGGGGGGGGGGACCGGCATACCCACGATGATATGGGGAGAATGTGCAAACTCTACACACATGGAGCTATGGCAGAGACTCGAACCCTGGTCCCAGAGCAGTCAGTCACTGTGCTGCCCCATAATGGCTGATGGTGAAAAATTCTATACAACAAGAATTGTTATTCTTCCCAGTGTGAAAATTTAGTGATACTCACACGCGGTTCTGTAATAATAAACCACAGAATTGAATCCTGTGGTGGCTTTGATGTGACAATCATGAGACTCGTATCCTTTTTAATTATTATTGTAACATTGATTAGCTACTAAATGAAATAGTTGATTCTATTGCATTTGGTTTCTCTTTTTTCCAGTGGAGCTTTTTGCCAAGGCCTGTGGTGACTGTTAAGTGACTGCTGTGGAGGACACTAAATTTTTAGTGCAAAGCGGGGAACACATCTCTGCGCGCGGAGACCGAAAACGAACGCAGACGTGGTAACATTTGTAAGGCCCAATGAGTACATTATGTACGAAACATCTGTCCTGCTGAACCTAAAGTACACATACACTGCCCTCTTGTGTTCAGAAGTGAAAACAAAAGCTTATTTGAAAAATAAAACAACAATATAACTATTTTCAAAAGAGTTAAATAAAAGATGCAAAAAGCAAGTAAACAAAGCACAAAACAATTTTATTTAGAAACAAAAAAAAATAATTGTATGGATTTACCAAAATTACATCGTTTTCCGCTAATGATGCACATTTCGTTTGACCTTTTCAGCCGCATCGTCACCTATGGAACCAACATTTCAGCATTTTAAAAGCAAAGGTTAACAACCGTTTAATTTGGAATAAAGGTCATGAACGCTGATCATACTTATTTTCCGTTTTGCTGGGAGTTGTAATTCTTATTTACACCTGCATTCTCGGGCTGAATCGATTTCCATAAAAAAATACATGAAAACAAAACATGTTGGACGGAATGTGTTTTCCTTTCATTAATGTTTCCCAAATGAAAAAGTATGCCATATTTTTTTAAGTTAATATTTCCTTGATTTATTTACATTGCTATATTTGTAGTCATTAAATCACCCGCTTATTGCATGATATTCTCAATAGCACCATCTAGTGACAATAGCGTCTTAGAAAGGTGTGCTTCAAGAGAACTAAATCTTGCTAACTCGGGTAATTTAACCATTGGTTATTCACACACACGACCAAGACACTACACATTCTGCCTATGACGAAGAACTTTATTAATATTCTAGTAACTTTGTGTGAATATATCTCAAAAAAGTTCCCGAGTTTCCGTAGTGTAGTGGTTGTCACGTTCGCCTCACACGCGAAAAGTCCCCGGTTCGGAACCGGGCGGGAACATCGTTTATTAATATTGATTACAGCTACTGGACTTGTGCCAAGTCAAAGGTACAGATCGAGCGGCTGACAAAATAATATCAGCGTTGTGGGCCCTTAGCTTCTCAGCTCTACGTCACTTTGGATGAATGTCCCTGCTAAATAAATGCAAAGCTAGAAATTTTCATCCAGATCATTTTGCTGCGATATGGCTACTTGCTTTGCTAATTGCGCCTAATGACAATTCTAACAATGTACGGCAGCACCCAAAATGTGTATATTCAGTTGCAGTGGAAACTCAAACTTGGGAATGATTACTTCAACTTCTTAGTCCAGTCCTAAGCTGCTCTTTATTAACGGTGACCAGCTGCCTGCAATTCGAACAAGAAGCAATGTGACAGTTATGCCACATTTGCTCAGGAAACTCGAGACGGATTCTGGCACAGAAGCTGACTGTGAAAGTGTTGTGTGTGGGTTCGCCTTGTGCCTTGAGTGGCTGGCCATTTTCTAGGTACATTGTTTGCTTTTTTCCTTTCCCATCCCAAGTGAAATAATGCTTTCTGAAGCACTGAGGTTTTGCATACTATTAAGTCACCAAAAGGTTTGTCACTCAAAGCCCCATTGAACATAGTGTGCACTAGCGCCACCTGTTGATCATTATATAATATACAGCTTTGATGGTTAAAATGAGGGGGGAAATGAAGACTAATAGACTGATATGCATACTTCTGTAACTGGGATTGAAGCTTTAGTAAAGACAGCGGAATGCTACTGTGTGCGGGAAGGAACATTTTTATTGATTTTTATTCAGAACTAAAAGTAGTTTCACTCTATTGGGTCCTGGCCAATTTCTCGTTTTTTGACATTAACAATATGTGTATACCTTGTGTTCAGAGTAGAGAATATTGTCTCTTTCATGGTGGTTTTTATTTTTTAGATTGTTTCTTGATGTCCTTCATACTAACAAAATCATTTCAAGGATTTCCACCTTGGATCAATAACTGATCTTATCAACCAAGCAACCAAAAAACATTTTCGGCTCACCGCAGTGAGTCCAAATCCTCAGAGCAAGCAATGGAACCCACAGATCACGCTGGGCTCTGCGCTCCTGCGTCGACAATGCATAACTAACAAAGGATCAACAGGACGGCTCCGTGGGAAGTCGATTTCATGATTCTCCGCGACTGACCCAAGCTTCGAAGTGAAGGCTTCAGCGGACACTGCCGGTGTTCTGACAAAACGTCATACTTTATCAGAACATCATACCGTAGTGCTAATCGATAGCCCTAACCCTAACTCTTACCCTAACCCCCCAAAACCCCTAAGCCCCTTACCTTAACCCTAACCCCTAAAACCTAATCCTAATCCCAAAACGGTGGAACTGGACATGCGCAGAAAGGCTCGATAGCACGTCTCGATAGGTATGATGTTTTGTCAGAACACCTGTTGTACGCGATACATGCCTCGGAGCCTCGATTTCGAAGGTAACATTGCTAATTTTAAGATACCTTATTTCTAATTGAGACTTTGTAAAGATAACTTCTCCACGGGGATCAATAAAGTATCAGTTATCATTATTAACTCCTGCTGTTCAGCGTGAGTTATATGTGCCGAGGATATGAAGCAGCCCGTCTCACTTTCTGTTAAGTTCCCTTTTATCGTTTCTCTAGAGTGACACCTACTGCTGACTGTAGTGACAGACAAAATGACGCCATTTTTAATGATCATTTTCATGTTCCATAAAAGCTATAAAAACGGACTTGTAAGATTTTAAATGTTCCCTTTTTTAAAAGACATACAGAAACCAATAGAAGCAGTGCAATTATTTTGTTTAACCCTATAATATTTAATCTGCCTTTAAGGTGCTAGGGGGTGTTTGAAGCCAGTTAATACCTCCCAGCCTTGTTATTAGTGTTTTTGTGGAAGTTCTGAGAGAACATTAAATTTTTCCTCAAAGAATTGAAATAAAAAATTACTGGGAAAACAAAAGACATCCAGAGAGGACCCCCCTAACTAATGGCCACCCCCATTATAGAATTAACACTGCAGGATCCCCGTGCCTACTGAACCATCAAATTAAAAAAGTTTTACCACCACAATCTGCCAAGCTAACCAGGTCGAGTATGCTGTCGTTTCTATGTAGTTAAGCACAGATAATGAGGAAATTCAGCAGGAAATGAAAGAGCTTTAATCAGGACAGCTGTGCCAGTATGAATTGCTGACATATTTAGTAGGAGAACTGTGCTTCAAACACCAGACAGACGACGGTCATGCATGGAGGTGTTAATCAGGCTGGCAAAAATCCTTTTTCTGGCATTTGCACAAGTACAGACACATTGGAATGCTTTCTTCACCTACCCCATCCTGCTCCCCATGGGGTGTGTGTGTGTGTGTGGGGGGGGGGGTTAAGAGCTTCGCTCAGGGGCCCACTGACATGCGACTACTGTGCCAAAGCCAGGGCTCAAACCAGGAGCTTTCTGATCACAGGCACAGAGACTTAGCCACCTGCGGGGTGGGGGGGGGGGGAACTGCATCACTGCGCCCACTTGACCCTCAGTCCTTTCCAACACAACAGGCCCCGGTTTGAGAGTAAAGGGGATAATTGTAACCCTGGACTGTCTCACATTCATGACAATTTAGCAAAGAAAGCTACCATTTAACCTCACGCACTTACCACTTCAGTGAATTGACCTGCTGATCTTTCTTCAGTATTTGCTTCCTTCAATCTTTATCTTGCCCCTCTCGTGTAGCTTTCGCTCCCCACACGCAGCAATGAGCCTTGGGAGCCCATGACTCCATCGCTGGGACACCGGGAGGCCTTCCCTGGCCCACTTTCAGTAGGTGCCGACCACTGCATACTGGAAACACCCCACAAGACCTGCCGTTCTGGAGATGCTCTGACCCAGTCGTCTAACCATCACAATTTGCCCCAAGTCAAAGTCACTCGGATCCTTACACTTCCCCATTTTCCCTGCTTCCAACACATCAACTTCAAAAACTGATTGTTCTCTTGCCTAAAATACAATGGCACCCTTGACAGGTGCCACTGTAACGAGATAATGAGCGTTATTTGCTTCACCGGTCAGCGATTTTAATGTTATAGCTGATTGGTGTATTGCAAGACACACTTCCCGAATATGTGAAGCGCCTGTTGTAGCAAGTTCTCCTCACGGGAAATTTATAAACAAAATATATAAACATTTGAATGTAAATATTTATTCCCAAGAATATGTTGCTTATAATAGGCAGATTAGATAAGGTTACTGAGGAATGAGCTTGGTTAGCCATCTTTACACTTAGGGAATGGGTTACATCTGTCGTCAATGACATACGCATCACAGCTGAAAACGAGGCGACTGATTGGAATTCAGCTGGACAAATGGTAGAAAGGGGGCGTGGCCATACACCATTCTTGACCACGTTACATTTACATGACATTGCTTGCTCCGTTTCAATATTTTCGTTTTGTTGAAAGATCAGTCGAATTTACATTGTTTCATTCATGGTTTTGTTTGAAACCGCTTTTATACAAATATCATCCATTGCAAGAGCATACAAAAACAACCAAAGACACTGTTTCTAAGAGTTTTGTTTGGATTAAAAGGCCAATACAGTGCCGTTAGAAGTAATGTTAAAGGTTTCTTGTATAAAAGTCACAGAATACACATCCAATCCAAATCAATATTTATATGCAACAGCTAATACAAGGAGCAGTCAAAACACACAGGAGTCTTACAAGCAACCAGAATCCATTTCAAAATACCAACGATTTAGATAACTGCCAGAGTCCATATCGATCAGAATTATAAGTTAATAATCAAACATCCACACAAATATTAAACCAAAAGTTTATTTCTAAGAATTTGCCAGGTCACTAGCGGAATTAAATTCCAGTGGAAGAGAAATTACTATACAGTAGCAGGTGTGCATGTTATGGGTGTAATTACGCTATCAAAAGCCACTTAAAAATGCAGATAACTTTATAAAACAAACAAAAAGCTGGGTTGCCCTTATCTACATGTCAAACACTCACAAAATAACTAGAAGAAAAGCTTACGATTAAATTTAATTCAATTCATTGTTCTCGGAATCTTGCCTCAATGCCCCAAACAAGCCAGAAAGACGTACGAAAAAAAAAAAAAAAAAAAAAATTTAGAAACATGGG
>JAODLC010000052.1:2860832-2872689 GCA_026781145.1 Hippopotamyrus pictus | reverse complement strand
ACAGTTGCTACATAAAACAAGTTATGCATTCTTCAGAATACACGTGAGTGATAATATGTACAATCTCAACCTAACAGACACCCAGTCGGAATGGCTGTCATCCTGGGGAGTACAGCTTACCGTGAAGGAAATCCACCGGTCACGCGTTTGTGTTCTCATAGCCCGCACACAGCTGGGTATTTTACCATAGTAAAGAAGGTTAGGTTCCTTCATCAGCGGCTCATTAGGGGCCCCCTGGAACCTGAACTAGTAGGTTTAACAGTCCATGTCATTAAGCATAGCGCCACCCACTGCCCATAGACAGATAAAACATCAGAATACATCCTAATATATCTCCCCAGTTCCTTAGTCAGACAATCAGTCACAGTTAAGACCCTTAAGGGACTAACCAGGCTCTCTAACAAATTGCATCATAGGATCGTTTATTATTGATTAGATCAGTCTGTAGAAGATCATTTTTGCAGGATGGGTAGGAGTGGAGGGGGGGTTTCATCCAGCGGACAAACATGCCTTGTTGAATAAGTCTAAGAATAAATACTGGTTACCTGAAGAGTTAACAAGGAACAATAAATTAAAGATGTTAATCCAATACTACAAAACTGGTTAAGAGAGGAACCATCCCATTCAAATACTGAATATCTGATCTGATTATGAACTCCCACAGTATTGCATAAAATGTATGCGCAAACAATTCTTCAACAACAAAAAACAAGTAAACCAAATTTATACCAACAAACCATACTTCCTTAATGTTGCATCCATCCTGTCTATATGAATGGTATCTTCACAGACCACGCGACTCTGGTAACTCACCAACACAGTGTAATTCAAATGGCACCAAATCATAATTTCAGGTGTGGGAGTGTGTCGCTCATTTGCATGTATGATAGTTAAACCGCATCTTTGAAGACACTGGGGCTCTTAGGTTTCATGTCGCATCTGGAATGCAACGCACCCCAAGGTTATCACGATGGTGACATGTTCCGTCAATTTTCAAATAACTGGCTGTCATGAGCACAAGGTCATCAGCACAAGGTGCGTGAGATAGCATCCCCTAGAAAAGACAGCAATGTTGGGGGGGGGTGTGTGGCTCAGTGGGCTAAGCCTTTGTGCCTGTAGTCAGAAGGTTGCCAGTTCAAACCGCACATCTGCAGGTCCTTGAGCAAGGCCCTTAACCCCCAGCTCCCTGAGTGCTGGTATGGGTGGCTGCCCTTTAGGGGGGGTCAATTATTATTAATACTCAAACACTGCAGAAGTTGTGAGGAACTGCAAAAGTGGTAAATCATTGCTTTATGCAGTGGGGACATATCAACCCAAATATGGCCCATAGCAGACACAGACAACATGTCATCTTAAAAAAGTGATACTTTATTTTTTGTATAATCAGAACGATTTATCGTAAAAAAAAAAAAAAAACAACCATAAAACAAAAATCTGTATACAAATATAAAATAAACAAGATAAAATATAAAAAAGTTAAAATTACAGGATTTACTTGAAAGTAAATTTCCTTAAACATCCCACAAGAACATTTTTTGTGATGGTTAAAATGAGGAAATGCATTCCAATTTAACGTAATTATATTATTATTACGATTATTTGACAAACATACTGTGAAAGATGCCTAGATGGTATATTTTATCCTGTCTCCCTCGCTCCTTTATATTTTATCCTGTCTCCCTCGCTCCTTTATATTTTATCCTGTCTTTATATTTTCCTGGCTCCTGAGTGTTTGTCAGTCACGTTGTACCACAACAATGCATCTTCTGCTTGCGTGCTCCCTTAGCAAACACCATTGCGTCCCTTATGAAATATCACATGACAGTGTAAATGTAACTCTTGCTCTCCAGAATAGAAAATATGCAGGTTTGGATCGTCTATTGAAACACGTGCTTTTACCTAACCGAAAGTTTACCAGGGTTTGGTAAGGTCATAAGGTGTATATGATACTCTCTATATAGTAAATATCTGAACTGTGCATTTACAATGTGTTTGGGGTGTCTAGATGGGTTCTAATCAGTGAATGAGGAAATAACGATTTGTTATAAAAAAATCACACTGCAGAAGGATGGGGACTATGTTTATATAAAAAATAAGGATTACACATTAATCCTGTTGACAGCAAATACCAGGAGCGTAGCTGAATGTAACATATATAATTGAAAAAGTAATAAGATAATGTCACTAGGTTGTGCATTTGGATAATTTTGTGAAATAAAACACTCCCAGTCATACTGGTAGCTTCAATGCCAAAAACCACAGTGGGTCAAGGCAATCGAGATTATAAAAATACGATACATTCTACAGATACTTTTAACGACAGAGTATCCGAAAACTGTTCAAATATTATTCTTTATCTTGTTAAGAAGGTTACAGCTGTTTTTACTGAAATGACGGCAAAAGCTAGATTCAGGAATAAACTGTTCATAAGCAAAATATTTGACTATGAGTAACGCAACTAAATCTGGATTATTTCTTCAGCAACCCCAAACTAAATATTTTGCATATGATGTTGTAATAAACAACTGATCATGCCTTTCTAGCA
Source organism: Hippopotamyrus pictus (assembly GCA_026781145.1). NCBI lineage: Eukaryota > Metazoa > Chordata > Actinopteri > Osteoglossiformes > Mormyridae > Hippopotamyrus > Hippopotamyrus pictus. The sequence goes on along the minus strand of JAODLC010000052.1, from coordinate 2,870,144 downwards.
CAATTATTTAGTAATACAATGTACAAACAAACAAAAAAAATACATAATTATATATGATGCCAGATATTTCACAATTGTTATCTAATTTTACAGGTGTTCAATCATTTCTGCATGTTCAGTTATAAAGAAACCCAAATATATACACGAATTCTATTAAAAAAAATAAAATAAAAATTTGTCAATTTTTTTGAAGAAATGTGGACAGAAAGTCCCCATTAAATTACCGATCTTAAGTCATTCATCGATATTCTTAATGTACTTTGTAGGTCTTGTCAAAATGGTGGGTTCCATTGGCATGGCTGTGTAGTGAGCTGGGGTCCTGGTGACCCCATCCCTTCAGTCACTGCATTATCTGGTGACCAGCCAGTTACATTACAGTCACCAGCATTTTGTATGCTCTCGCTTCAGTTGCCATGGCTACACTGGAGCACCTGCGTCTCAGTCTGCTTCTATGAATCAGATTTCCATTTAATGAGGACTAACACTGGTAGGTCTTTGACATCTCTTAGTTTCAGGCAATTTCACACTCTTCTACCAGGAAATAACATTAGGGCAGTTTCTTACTGTGGATTTTAGCAGCAACTTGTGTCTATTGAATTCATTCTGAGTATGTTTACTAATAGTACTATCATACTACTTTTTCACATTTATTGTACATTTTCAGTACATTTCTCATTGTGTAGTACTTCAAAGATTTAAGCCTCTGACTTTTATTCTATAATACTACATCAAACGTCTTTTTTGACACGTAATGACATTAAAAATTACCACTGGTAATAAGTTGAAAATAACATTCTACACATTTAATTTAAATAAAAAAAAGAAATTTTTCAGGAAAAAAATTCAATATAAAAAAAATGCATTTAGTTTACAAAGATTCATCGCCGGTATGTACAGGTGTAACTAGATTAGTGTGATTTTCCATCACTGTAAATAAACAAACAGAAGAGGTTACAGGACTGAAAGGGCTTGTGGAAACATAAACAAGGTTTTATTTTTATTCTGATAAATATTCTGATAAATGACCATACAGTGTCCTCCAGAATCACTGACACCCTCAATTAATATCAGAAAAACACTGGATACATTTCAGAATATTTATTATTATGCTCAAAAGGTTAGATTTTTCTCATATTTTGAGTGCAAGACCAAGCTGATGAACAAAGGCTTTAATACAGACTGTACTATCATCTATTAATTCCATAAACATTTTTATGCACATATAGTTTGATATTTCAAATCTTTGACAAGTAGTTAAGTACAGACGCTTAGCAGTGTTAACTAATTGAAGCTTCATTAACCATTTGCTGTATTTTCTGACACCACTAGATGGCGCTCTCTATTCAAAAAAGAGCACCAAATAGTGAGGTAAAAAAAATACAGAAAAGGGTTCATGACGCTTCACTACCATTAACGGCATAACCTTGATGTGTCATGTAAATTAGTAAATGGACTTAATTAATAAAACACTGACCTTGTGCCAGCAGCCTGGTATAGGTAGCCCGTCATGTCCCTGTAATAAAAAACAACAGGCATTAAGCGACAATTAATGCTCAATAGTTGTATCTGACCTTTTTAGTCATGAAGGTTACATTTACTGTGTTGATTTCTGACAACTAAATCCCATTCATTGAAGCGTTTGGTCTCTGACATCGGTCCCTACTGTGGAAAGCTAAGGGTCTACAAAGGGACGACTGACATCGAGCTCACGCACCACAGGACAGGGCTGGTCCAGACCAGGGGGTCCTTGCTCACCCTTCTGCCCCCTGGTGCCCTTCTTGCCCATAGCTCCCCGGTCCCCCTGCCAGAAAAACCACTCATTAAGCAGAGATCCCTGTCATGGCACCCCAACGTCAGTTCAACTTCCATATCCACCGAGCAAACAGCAATACTCTCGAATAGGGATCAAGACGAGGCCGGTAACCGAGATATAAAGACACATAAGGACTCACCTTCTCGCCTTTGTCACCTCTGTCACCCTTTTCTCCTATTAGACCTGGAAACCCCTGCAGAAGGAGTCATTTGTGTAAAGGTTAGTTCATGCTGTACAGCTGCTCCCCATAACTACTACAACAGCTAATCTTCCGCTACTCTTTCGTCGATAACCTCTGCACCGTGAAAGTCGGCGCTGCCACCTTTTGGAAATACCTAGTCAATTATCTCGCACATGATTTCTACCAGACAAGAAAAAAAATCTTGGATACATGCGTTCCGGCCACAGCGGTTTGGTGCAAATTCCTGATAAGATTTATGTCACTGAAAGCGCACGCAAAAAAGCGGAAGGATGAAGTGGTAAGTCGTCTAGAAACACCAGCACAAGTGAGACTGAATGGAGACCAAGCTAAATGATTATGGACGGCTTGGAAGCAGGAGAAAAAAAAAAATCGATACTCACATCAAATCCTGGCTCCCCTGGTTTTCCCTGCAAAACCAACATGAAAACAATCAAAGCCATGGAGATTTAAATAGACGGCTGAGTATCGTGATCTTGAAGGCACGCACCTTATCTCCTTTAATACCCGGGAGTCCGATTAACCCCGCAGGCCCCGGAATACCCTAAAAACCCAAAAAGAGAAGACTGTGGTGATTGCTTCCATATCCGCCAGTCATGTAAGCACTTCAGAAGGAGAGAAGATGTGCATTTACACTGCACAGTAGAGACGATTCATTTGCAGGTGCATGGGGGGAGCTTCGACTCACCCTCATTCCTGGGGGGCCTCTATCCCCGGGGTCGCCCTTCTCTCCTCTCAGTCCCTGTCCTGGCTCCCCCTGTTTAATACCAAGAAATTTCAGCTTTAAAAATGCGCCAAAGGTTACCTGAGTTCATCCAGAATCACTGTGGACTGTTTTTCAAATGTTGGAAGTTATTAAAGTTTGTGCAGCTCTTGATGACAGTAAACGATGATGGACCTGCATCTCTCTCAGTCTTGGAAATGACATTTCACTGTAAACATCACGGAAAAGCCACATTGCTAGGCTTGCAAATTCTGTAATTCGCTGCTGATCAGGTTTACGCTGACGGTAAATGGTTATCAGGATTTTCCCAGAATGCCAGTCAGTAAACTCACCATGGGGCCAGGTAGGCCAGGGTATCCCTGGAACGTAAATAAATCCTTACAGTTAATTTGACTCATACTGAGTTTAATGAATTTGCAGGTTAAAGTTTAAAGGAGGAGGCCAGATAGGATCAAACAAAGTCCCTATAAATAATTCCAATCAGCAATTAACAAAATGCAGGGGTGGACATTTCAGGTCCAGAGAGTAAAAGTTCAGACCGGGATTTTGTTTCAACCAACCAGCTGAGTATCTGTGACTGTGACTCTGTGACTCTTTATACTCAACTGATTGGTTGAAACAAAATCTAAAATGTAAAAATTGATTTTTACGTTCTGTGCCTGAAATGTCCACCTTTGGCAATATGTGACATTTTCTGTTTTAGCACCACATTTGAAGACAAATTTAATATAGGTGACCCACCATTTTGCCTTAATTAAAGGATGATTAAAGTATGGCAGAAATGAGGGGTTTACCCACTGATATGTAAACTTCATACAGGCACTTATGTGGCCCTCACCATGGGGCCTTGGGGTCCTGGAGATCCAGGTGGCCCTGGAGGGCCTGACTGAAAAATAATCTGAGCCTGAAAGGAGAGCATCGATATATTTTTGTGTCATATTATAAAACCCTTGAGAGTCATCACAAAAAAGTTACTTCCCAATCAAATAAAGTTACCATTTATTCTGAAAAATACTGCAGTAAATAATAATTTTCCAACGAACCAAATCGTCTTCCAAACTACGGTCTCCTTTCTGTCCTTTTTGTCCACTGGCTCCCTGATAAAAGATAAGACACATTAGAGGATGGGAGGGAGGGGCCCAGCCAATCGTCAGGGAGGAGAGGCAGGTCAGATGACTGCACCATGTGTAGGCGCGCCTCCATTTGGCCACTTCATCAGAGGCTCAGAAACTGGGCACTTTATGCAAACAGAAATAATCAGGTTGTGTTTCCAGCTTCCGTGCTTTGAAACTAAGCCACCACAGGAAGTAGGTCATGCATGTAAACAAGAGGGCCACTGATCACACTCAGCAAATTCCTTCACCTTATCGCCATCAACCCCTGGTGGTCCAGGTAAGCCCAGATCTCCCTGTTTGAAGATAAAAAAATAAACCTTCCCATGCCATCAAACTGTCACTGCTTGGCACTCGTTTAGTAATGTCTGGCAGCATTAAAAAACACTGCATTCTACACTGTAAAGTCTGAAATAAGCTAAGAATGAAAGCCAGTGACAAATAAATAGAGGCAAGCATTCAGTACCTTTGGACCTTGTTCTCCTGGGGGCCCCGGTGGGCCAGGAGGCCCCTGAGGACAGACAGATAAACACATGAACATCAGAAAACCATTAGAGTCACTATTCATGTAATTACTCAAGTCATTTCTATTTCTTTCCTATCGCAATTACTATTGATAACTAATTACAGGCCTCACCGTGCTAATTATAGTCTTGCCCTTGTAAGGTTTATAATTCTGAATTAGCAGCAGTAATGTCATTAGTGCCTCTTTCAGAACTTGGACCGCAAATGTTAAAATAACATGTCTCAGTTTCGCAAGACAGATCTTCCTTGAAAAAGAAAAACTCTCGTCCCGATAAAATCTTTTAATTTCAAAATAAAGGTGGAGCACAAATTAATCTGTTAGTAATTAGTGGAAGACAAAGCATGGTTCTTTTTCCAGAGAAACTAAAGTTGACTTTGGCAAAATTTCACTGACTAGGAACACAAGATATTTTTCTACTGCAGACTGTAGTCCAGATACTGCTTTATATATCATGACTTCCAGCTGTTTTCCTTCTTGACAAATGCAAGGCTTTCTCACATGCAGTAAATTCAGGCAGTGACCTAGACCTCACCTGGAGGACTTTGTCCAGCTTGGCATTAATGTCAGCCATTTCACTTTCCCCTGGCTCACCCTTCTGTCCCGGTAAACCCTAATCAGGAGAAACACGACATTAACCTTTGTCTCGATTTCATCTGTGTAGTTAATAAGTACAGTGACAAGGTTGTCAGCTCGAATCCTAGGAGGGGTCCAACCTTTATTAAGGCACCTTAACTGAGAACTGACCATGATGGACTTTGGCTTTGACCTTGACCACAGCTTACACCTTGCTTTTAGTAAGCAAGCCCACTGTTTCGCAAACATGCATAACATGTTTATCTGTCTTTCTTTCTGTCTTTCTTTCTCCTCCCTTTTCCCTGTTTTTGTAATATTCTGTCTTATTGATGTACTATAGTAATGCACCACAACACACCCATGTAATGTGCCTGGGGGCGACTCTGTTGTGAAAGGCGCTATGAAGTGTAGGGTGACTTAACATAAATGAAACTTGGTTCAGGTGAAGTAAAAACACTGCGGGCAGTCGGTCAGGACTGTGAATGTATACTAAACTTAAGAGGAAGAGTCAGACACCATTGTCCAGTCCTCAGTTGTTTACTTGCAGGGGGATTATGCGTAGAACCCAGGAACATAGGTACGTACGCAGAACATCCGTGAGTGTGGTTTTGTATATCCACGCACACTCTCAAACATAACAGAAGGGGAGCTTTCGGCTGAGAAGTTAATGAACTGAATAAACCAAACTATACACGCTGCCTCCCTTGTGCCAGCTGTCTGCATCCTCACTTTGCACTCTTCCGGTCATACGTCTTACGAACGCACGTTACCAGTCCCCGTACGTATCAACGTAAGGAAATTATAATAATTACCGGGTCTTTTGTACACGCTATACAAAAATAAATTGGCCCGAATTTAATATTATCAGCAAAAATATTTAGCTTTGACTAAAACATATGAAGCAGGGAGCACAAAGTTATCGAGTCATTTGTATATTTTGTTTATATCGCAAACACTTTCACAGGTATATGTGCTTTTAGAAAGCAGAAACAAACAACTCCTTGAGCAACTGGTGCTTAAGGGTCTTCAAAGCCCCAAAGGTGAAATCACTCTAACAATGATGAGATGTGAACCAGCAACCTTCTGATTATGAGTACAGCACTCTAACTGGCAGAGCCACACGCCGGTTTACACGCTACACGCATCCGCTGTGATATTCAGCTAACAGATGCGTGACACTCGACATGACTGACAACAATTTGCCATAATAAATAAAATTAAGCAAACCTAATTAATTTGTCCCTTTCAGTTGAACTACTTATCTCTGTCTTCTTATCATTTAGAGCAGTGTTTCTCAATCCGGTCCTTGGGGACCCCCAGCCGGTCCATGTTTTTGCTCCCTCCCAGCTCCCAGCCAATCAGGAAAACCAAATACTTGGTACAGGTGTGCTGGGAGCCAAGAGGAAGCAAAAACATGGACTGTCTGGGGTTCCCCGAGGACTGGGTTGAGAAACACTGAATTAGAGTAAAGCGAGCATCTTGGTGGTATCTGGCCCCCCCCCACCCCTGACATATCAGGCGTCCCAGATATCAGTCTCACTTACTTTGTCTCCTTCAGGTCCTGCATGTCCAGTATCTCCTTTGTCTCCCTGAGGAAGGCGACAAGCAGGGAGATTCAGCTTCTGCTGGCACGACCCGACAGCCTACTGAGAGCACAGAGGGCCCTAACCTCCAGTATGGCACCAGTCTGAATCTCACGTATGGCTTCATTATTATTCACTGACATTGCATCGCACTTCTGTAGGATCCAACCCTGATCCTAATGTCCTAGATCCTTAGGAAATTCACTAAACTGTTACCTTCAGTCCATCCAAGCCTTTCGCCCCCTGGTCCCCAGGAAGACCTGGTTCTCCCTGTCAGAAAGCTTAAATAATGAGACTGACAAAGGACATCATGTTATGCATAATGATTTTTTCCGTTAAATGCCGGAAACTAAACTAATAATCCTGTAATGATTGAAATATTAAATTATGCTTATTAATAAAGCCTTTTTTCCTAGCAAAAATCATTTTTTGAAATTAGCTGACCTTTAACCCCAGAGGTCCTTGGGGTCCAGGGACACCTCGTTCACCATTCTCACCCTGTGACATTCAGGTGAAGAATACCAGCAGTAGAATGATTTTTCTACAGCCTAAGGACACACTTATGTAAGAAGAGCTAACCTGATTTAGGGAAAAACACAAGACAAGACCCTTTGAAAGTAAGACTTTCGTATACGAACAACAGTGCTGGCTTGCTGTGGTAATCATCATTTGTAGGGAACACTTGATGTATCACACGAATATCCACTTCTCCAATTACGGAGGACCTCTGTCTTCTACGGCCTTGTGAGTTAATGTGGCGTCTGGCTGAATCGATTCCCTGGAGGGCGGCCAGTTCATCGCAGAGCGAGTTCTGTCGGTTTAATGGATGCTGAAATAATCAATGTGCGTGTGACGGCAGAAGTCCCACCTGGATTCCGGGTTGTCCCCTGGGTCCCTTGATAGAAACAAACACAGTTAGTACAAGGTTAAAAGATCTATTAATTATTCACAGTTTGATACAATCAGGCAGAAAATCATACCATCATGACAGTTTTATTGGAAATGGTCAGAAAGAACCAGTTACAGGTGCAACCCAGTACAAAGCAACATATTCCCAAGACAGAATCATCAGTAGAAACTCTGAGTCCCACCTCAATGCCGTCCGGTCCTGGTGTCCCCTGAAGGAAACATGAAAACAGGGTTAGGATTAAAACCAGGAGGAGGTATTTTCATAAAGCTCACTAGGTGTCAGTATTCAACCAACCTCCAGAAATAAGGTTTTTGCTAAATCAGGGTTCAAGATCTGGACTGTGCTTCAGTACTGGGACGAATTTATGGCTAACGAGAGTAATTTAATCAGAAGAGTCAACAATGAACAATGAACGCCTCCTTTTAAAACTCAAAAAGGCTGCGTTTTTACCCAGCTTTGCTTGTTTTTGAAAGGCTTTGTTAGGATGTTAGTCACTGTCAAGAACCCAAAGATCATACACATATGGTAACTTCGGGAACAACTCATGAGGTAACAAGTAAACAATATGAGCTGAAGAAAGCTAATATGTGCTAGACAGGTCTCTGAGGAGAGTCAGGGCACCGACATGTCGCAGTGAATCCCGTCCGACTCGGGTATCTGCCAGATTGCAGATTATTGTAATATAAGACTTCAGATTACAGCAATGTTACTGCATGCTGCATTTTACATTTATTTTTATTTATCAGATGCTTTTGTCAAAGAGATATACAAGTAAATAGCACATTAGAACACAGTAATAATAGCAGTACCTAGTAAAATAATTTCATACATAGGAAAACAGCAGAGTATGTGTTACTCATATGTTACTCATCTTCACTGTTATATTATACGTCTAATTGTCTGTTGTCTATTCATTCTATTTATTTATTGTATACTGTTGTGCACTTGTTGCACGCGCCCAATAAAACATCTTGAATCTCTTGAGAGTTACTCTCACCAAAAACACTTTGCCTGAGCGTTTCAGTGTTTCGCAGACCACACAGGATGACACTCTTTTCATGTTTTTGTTTAAAATGTGATTTACTCTGTTGCGGGCCTGTTATCTTCCATAAGCAAAGTGAGCCGTATTCACTGGGCCCTGTGGCAGCCAGATGGCTGCACTAAATGCCGTTATTCTCTCGGTTAAAAAGCTTCATCCGGGGCTGAAATGCACTAAAGTGCATATAAATCTCCCATACAGTTTGAAATTCATGATTTTGTTCACTGTTAAAGCTTTTCCCCAAGCCCATTCGTCAGGCGGAAAGCAGAAGGATCCCCCTTTGTTGTGTGTGGCCTACGCGGCCTGCCGTTAGCGTCGGTGAGGAGAAGCTATCGCACTGAGAACTGCTGCACTTTGTGCTGGAATTATGATGGTGACCTGGTCTCCCTCCTTTTACAAAAAAGAAGAAGAGAGCAAATGAATAAAGTTGGTAGACGTTTGGGGTCGTGGTCTGATAACTGTGATGGTAATGAGTATACTGCAGCTAACCGCTGGCTAACACACGTAATTAGCCCCATGCAAACGACGGGGGATGTGTGTGTGTGATGGCATGCGTGTGTGTGGGTGTGCAGGTGCGTGTGTGTGTTTGGGTCAGATATACATTACATTGTGGGGACCAAATGTAATTTTGATGTTGTGGGGACCATATTTTCGGTACAGATCTGTGTGTGTGTGTGTGTGTGTGTGTGTGTGTGTGTGTGTGTGTGTGTGTGTGTGTGTGAGGGAGAGACCGGTCCTTTACCTGCCCTCACTGTGACCTGCGTGTGTGTGTGTGTGAGAGGGAGAGACCGGTCCTTTACCTGCCCTCACTGTGACCTGCGTGTGTGTGTGTG
>JAODLC010000052.1:2837841-2849263 GCA_026781145.1 Hippopotamyrus pictus | reverse complement strand
CTCAGCAGGTTAGAACGTTGTGCTTGTGGTCTGAGGGTTGCTGGTTCAAATCCCATGGTCGCTAGAATCATTTCACCGTTGGGTCCTTGAGCGAGACCCATCAATACCGATTGCTCCAGATATTAGCTGACCCTGCTCTCTCAGTCGTGTGCCACTTTAGATAAATGTGCCTGCTATATAGATCGAAGAATAAAAGTCTGTAAACAATACAGCAAACAATGAGCCAGAATTTCACAAAGATTTGCTCCTTGCCTTTGTACTTGGACTGGTAGAAATAGACACCATCACATGGGCTAAGGAGAGCATTTATAGTGGATGGTACATGCTTGGGCAGCAGAAACAGTGCTTACTAATAAGGTACTAATGGGTAACATGTAGGTAAATTGGACAAGAAGTGGTGAGGGAAATGCCTTTGTAATATGGGCACTGGGTCTATCTCTGCCCGAGGAGACAGACTCGGGGGGTAAATGAATCAGAATGTTGCATTTTACGGGACAGTTACTCTACTGGCGTCTAGACACTAGGAAGTGCCTCGCTACCACAAACCATGCAACGACCCGTTTCCCAGCATGCACCGCTCTCAGAGTTTATCGGACTATACACCGATAGCGTGCTTGTTGAGAAACAACGTCGGGGATGGAAAAAAAGGAGAAAAAAAAAAAACAACGTAATCGTGTAACTGCATTTGGAGCGTTAGCATGCGATATTTTGGCTTTCTCTGCCCAGACCGAAACACGGGTATTTATCTGGGAAACATCGACGCGCAGCATAATGCGGGGTGCCTCATTAAAACGGAAAAAAAAACAGATGAAGCCAAGTTACGGCGAAACCACGATTAGCAGACTGAGAAAGAGAGCAGTCAGCAGATATCGCATCCCAGCCTCCATAAACCGTCATCAAGCAGCATGACTCTGTCTCACTCCGGAGCTGCAGGGATCTGTATGCGATATTTTTACGTGTTTTTCAGCCGAGACGGATGACAAAGCAGGCCAGCTGTCTGTTAATCTCTTCACGCTCTACTCATTTTTTGAAAATATGAATCGAGCGGAAAAGGGAGATTGCCAGATGCCAGTGTGTTTCCTAGAGAGTTTGTTTTCTGTTTTGATTCATTAGCGGGCAAATAGGATCAAAAGCTCGTTCTACCAAAGCTGCCGTTTTTTTCTCTAGCCCAAATTATTGACTAAATTATTGTGACCTGACTGAAGTGAGTGATATTGACAAGAGGACGCTCTCACACAGCTTAAACGGGGAGGGTATTTTATTTACCCCTGTACTGCTTACTATTAGAAGATACACTGAGGAGAGTTTTTTAATAAAGACTTACCGTGTTCCCCTTTCCTCCCCATCCTGCCACGCTTTCCTGGCGGACCTGAAAGACAGGGCCGAGCAGATATTCATGTCATCTTTCATTAGACTCACCACGCAGGAGCCAGCGTGGCTTAAGTCCGTCCCTCTTCACGTTTAAATGCTGCCCAACATATGCTCTCCAAACATCTACTAGCAGGTCATACGGGGGAATTGGAAATGTAACCAAAAAAGTCCCCACTGTACCCTAAACAGTTTTTGCCAAACTGTATAAACAGGTAAATTGTAAAATCATACGCTCTTGTGGATAGAACAGCATCCTAACTGCAATACCCGGGTCTCCTTTTGCCTAGAGTTCATACTCTGTAGGCCAAAAGAGTGTAGGTATAAATGCAATATTACACAGGATACAACAAAACAGGATGTTTTTCTTCAAGATAGTCTCCAAGAAAGGGCAAGCAACTGTTTTGTCTTTTTTTATGTCTCTGTAAATCACAAGGTTGTCTTGAATGTCCAAATAAAAAAGTTTTATAATCTTGTCCCTCCCTTGAAACATTTGAAAGTTTACCCAAAAACTCACCCTGATCTGATGAAAACTATAGGAAATGTCTTCTTTTAACGTAATGTTAAGCGGTTACTTCCTTTACACTCTGTGATCAGAGCATTTGCACATTAATGTCAGGGTCACTGAAACCTGATGCTGTATGCGTTATTCTGCATGCGTTATTCTGCATGCTGTATTCTGCATGCTGTATTCTGCATGCTGTATTCTGCATGCGGTATTCTGCATGCGGTATTCTGTATGCGGTATTCTGCATGCGGTATTCTGCATGCTGTATTCTGTATGCGGTATTCTGTATGCGGTATTCTGCATGCTGTATTCTGTATGCGGTATTCTGCATGCGGTATGCTGTGCACACATGATGCAACACAAAGCCATGTTTAAGGGACTTCCTCACCGCATACTCATACTCGCATACGTCACACGCCAAGTGCGATTCAGAGATACCTGATGGACTCTGTGCTGGAGACCTGCGCAGACACAGGAAGAGTATGCAAACTTCGGAACCGCAAGTTTTTGTCTGGTAGGTGCATGATTGTTGCAGGAAACTGATACTTCGGAAACCTCAACGGATGTTCTTTTAGGGACCGCGGTCTGAGCGCTTGCACACAATATTAATGCGTTTAATCGAGGCATGCTTTAAAAAGAACATGATGCATCGTGGGTAATACTGTAGGAGAGCATGAAGCATCCTGTTGTATTTGACCTCTTGAGCTCGACCTCTGCCTGCCCTTGTAGCTGCGACATACTTCATGGTCACTTTTATTGATATTTTTTGGTGTCAGAGTTCTTCCCCACAATTCTTCCGTGGCAGATGGCGTGCCGACCTCTGACCTTTGTGACGTGTGTGAAAAGCAGTCTCTGCTGGTGAGCACTATGTGAGCAGGAAGGCTCGTGTTGAGCGCCATGCCTTTTCGATTAGCGCTGATGGGAATTACCGCGAGAGGCGATCTCGCCCCCTGCTGGACAGCCACCATTAAGGTGAAACGGAGATGTGGGCTGTGCGTCCCGGACACGTGGAACTGCTTAAGCGTGTGCCGTGGGTTCCTCGATGGAAGCGGCCAACACTGACTGCAGAGCAGAGTTAAAATAATGATGCCAGGCGGCCGATCAGTCATCCACTCCTAACAATCCGTGTCCTGTGTTATCAGAGAGAATGTTACCCAACGAGGACCTGAATCGCAGCCGCTCTTGATTTATGAGTGTAAGCAGGAGCGGGTTAATGCACAGGCTGTCCTAAGCTATAGCACAGGTTGCCCTAAGCTATAGCACAGGCGGCCCTGAGCTATAGCACAGGCCGCACTAAGCTATAGCACAGGCGGCCCTAAGCTATAGCACAGGCTGTACTAAGCTATAATACAGGCTGTACTAAGCTATAGCACAGGCTGCCCTAAGCTATAGCACAGGCTGCCCTAAGCTATAGCACAGGCTGCCCTAAGCTATAGCCAAAGGGCCCCAGCCTTCCTTGGAACGGCTCGTTAGATGGGCGACACCTTAGCGTCCCTGATGATGTCAGCCAAGGATCCGCAGTTAATAGGCCTCGACTGTGAGTCGATGAGATAAAATAATTTGATGACAATGACATGTGTGATGTGACCCAGTACTGCGTAACCGGCTGGAAGTCGAATGGAAGGATGGATGAATGGCCACGTCTGAGGAAAATAATATATGACAACTGCAAAACTTCAGTGTGCAGCCTCTCCCCTGGTTACCACGGGGTTACGTTCCCATAAACCTACCGCAAGGTTAAAATATCGTAAGGCGAAAATGTATTTTAATACTGTACACCTAACTTAAACGACATAGCCTAGCCTAGCCTACCTTGGAACACTTGCATTAGATTAGATTGACTTTATTAATCCCACAATGGGGAAATTCTTTCGAAACAGCCTACATTAGCCTACAGTCGGGCAAAAACATTAACACAAAGACTATTTTATAACAAAGTGTTGAATATCTCATGCAGTTTAGTGAAAAACCATAAAGCCGAAATATGGTAACATGGACCATCGTAACCTGGGGAGCGCCTATATACATATTATACACACCAACTCTGTATATATTGTGTACACACACCCTAAAAAAAATGTGTATATTATGTGGACACGTATTCTATAAGTTTTTGTTGAATATTTGAGACTTGAAAGTCAATGAGGTAACAGGTAAAGTTCCAAACAAATTATCCCACTTGCAAGATTATTCTACTTCATACACGTGATAGTGACAGGAAACCAGATGGCCAAAAATACAACTGGACCCAGTGGCGTGACGGTGTCTTTTTAACGCCTTTTTTCTTACGCTTCGCAAACGGACTCGACTGGCAAGCAAAGGGCTCCTGAGGGGTTCTGGCTGGTACCGCCTCTGACTCCCAGAGAAGCGTCTGCTGTGCGACACGCTATCGTGCGTGACAGAGTGCGATTCTCACCCAGGGTGCTGAAATGGATAGAACTGGCACGCCGCATAAACAGAGCTCTGAGGGTGAACTCTCTCCCACAGGAAAGACGGCAACTGTGACCCAGGAAGCCCTATCGCTGTCTGCATTTTGCTCTTTGCACCCGAGCAGATCTAAACACACAAACTGTCACACACAGAAACCCTGGCTGCTCAGAAAATCACCATCATTAAGAAGGTCGGACTAAAATCACTGTGTGAGAAGGACCTGCAGACCAGAGGAGAGCAACCAAATTCCTCTGCAGGTGTCTCTGCGGTCGTACCTGGGTGATGGCCAGTGTGAGCCTGCCTTCAGCCACGTCGTTAAGCTGGTTTATATATTAAGCTGTTAAACCCATTATTAAAGGCAAAGTAAGAGAATCTGAAGAGAATGAACATTAGCAACCTGACAGCTTAGTCAGATGATTCTTTGAATGTTTTAAAATCGATGACAAAACTCTGGGAAGGTAATTAATTAGTAGGAGTGCCCTTTAAAGGAGACTATTGCCCTTTACAGGAGAGTGTGGCGCTCTAAAGGAGACTGTTGCCCTTTATGGGAGAGTGTGGCCCTTTACAGGAGAGTGTGGCCTTTTAGAGGAAAGTGTGGCCCTTTACAGGAGGATGCAGGCCTGCAGTTTTATATCTATAATGCATTATATATGACTGCTTTAAGTAAAATGTTACTGAAAGATTTTTGTTGGATTACATGGGTGAGTGGGTGAGTTTTGGTTCTCAACACTAACATAGTATGAGGAAGCCTGACTTTAGTGGTCTCACAAAAATTACTGTAAATGAGTTGCGGAAATTTGCTCTTCGAGTATAAGATGCGTCCCGATTTGCCACTCCAAGATCAGCTGAATTCAGCCCGAACCCCAACGAGGACCACCTTAATGCTAGGCCTTGTCGACCTTTCCATTTGTAAAAAAAATAAAAAATACAGCCAGACATTTTGAAGAGATTTCACATGCCTTTAGGCAGAAGCTACTGCCTGCACACACAGGACAGGAGGAAGCGGACTTGGACGAGTGTCATAAAACATTTGGAGGCAAGACACTTTGATCATTACACCAGAGGAGTATTTGGAAAATAAATCGCCCCCTTTCTGCAGCTCTACCCGAGCGAGCAATCCGCTGACTAGATGATATATGGTAAAAGTAATGCAGGCCACAGCAATATTTTAAGTTTTTTAAAAACTGATAAGAAAATAATGTTGCATTTTTTTCCAGAAGAACTTCCAAATACTAAGGAGAAAAACACAAGCGTTGCACAACGCGCACTGACTCGGGACGGCATTCAGACCAGAAAAGAATTAAAGATCTTGTAAAACTCCAAAAATATGAAAATTACAGTGGGTTTCGGTTGGTGTTGGCCACTTCCAGAGTGCCTAAATAACAGAATGTTACACCAGAGGCAAATTTACCCTCCCTTGTTTTAGGAAGAGAATGTTCTGCTAAATCGTTTTTTTTCTAGAACATTCACTCCTCTGAGCTTTCGCCTGTAAACCTCAGTAGGGTGCGGTACCAGCGGAAATGTTGTGAGAGGTACATTACACTACCTGACGAGCAGAAATCAAATTCCATCCAAATCTCATGGCAGGCATGAAGAGCATACAACCCATACGTTTCTAATTTGCGATGTCTCAAGCAACTATAGTAGTCCGGGGGAAGGGAGGGGGGTGGGCTGGAGATAGGACACAAAGCAGGGGTTAATCAGAGATGCAATGCAATCATACACTACGGGAAATTTAGACACCGACAAATCAATCTGAGACAGAAGACCTGCGTAACGTGAAGACAACATGCAAACTCTGAAGACATGAGCAGATCGAACACAGGACTAGGAACACCTAAGCCCAGAGGCGGGGGACAAACGTGCGGCCCTCTAAACCACAATGCCATGAAACAGCCAAGCATCCTGTCCACCCATTCTTAGAATATACACAGCAGCAGCTATGCGGACGTGGCTGCGTGTGTCGGACCGCGGACTGGAAAGGAGAGGCTGTCCGTGTTGCTAATCGCTTCCAGGCATCATCGTCTCTGAGGGAACATCATACTTAAGGTGAAACGACACTGTAAATCTTAATGTGAGCCTTTGGTTCTGCTTGGCCATGATGCAGCTTGCGTCTGGCCTACGGACGAGCAGAAGCTCCCTTAGATCTATTTCAGCGTCCTTCGTGTGGCTTGTGGAGATTAGCGCCTCCGATTGTGAGGCTTCATCTGGCTCCATTACATTTCTATGGGTTAGCGTGTTTAGCGCAGTGAAGCAGTGTTGATGTCATCTTAATAAGCTGTTCCCTTCTTGACACTGGAAATCATTTTCCAGAGCATCTACACCACATTTCCCAAGCATTTCCTGTGACTATATATTTCATCAAATAAATATTCCATTATAGTGCCATTACAGCTCTCTATATTACCATCTTCAGTGCAAGTTCCAGATCCTTGTCGTATTGGCGATATGCATGCAAGAGAAATATGCTTCAGGTTTATAGTTTGGAAAATAACCTTGGCTTCTGTGTTTCGGAAGCTGTATATGTACAACAACCACCACCGTCAATGTAAGTTTATTTTTCACATTAATATTACCCAATGAACTCCACTTCCTCGCTTTGTAAATTTTTTGGCAGTTATATATTTTCTTGTTGTGTGTGAATCTGAATCCTGAGCCTTTATTTCATGTCCAAACTAAACATCAGAGTTACAATAATTTATTTTTATTCACTAAAAAGAAAAAAAGGTGACCTATTAACTGATAACAGTGAAAACCTCTAATAAGTTAATTTAGTTATTTGAAGATTCATCTATTCATATTAAAATACAAAGGAAGAAAAGCCCATCATTCCGTAAAAAGCCTGTATAGATATGATTCTCATCAACCTGAGCTTAGCAAAAGCAGCATTCAGTGAGATTCACAGATACAAACCCATATATCCACAGCGGCTGTGGCACAGCGAGACTCCACAGTCAGTCCCAGGTCTGGCCTCGGCCTTTGAGTAACTTTCTACATGTGAACTTCTATCCCTCATCTGCATGTTTTTATGAAGTGAACCTTTACCACATCATACCCCTTTTGATAGCCATGATTACCCTACGGAGCAGAGAGGGAAGTGACAAGGTCTGTATTCACCAGCAGCCACTGAGCAGCCAAATCATGTGAAAACTGCCCGTCGAGCCACACGATGAACATTTATTACTTTGCTGCAGTAATGACATCCTCGTGGATGCAAACCTTTAATAGCAGTTGGAATAACAGCGACAGACGTCAGCTGGTCCTACACGGCCGCTAGTACCTCTGTACATTTACAAGGAGTTGCCCTCAGTGAACCAGTGCTATGAAGAGCCAGCTGAAAGTTGGGCAACTTCCAACTGCAATTAAAGTCGCAATATCGCAATTGAAATTAGAGTAGACTGATGCTGGGGGGGAGTTTCGGGGTGTTCATTCCGTATTGTTGCTAGGACTGTAGTCCTGTCAGTCCAGTTACACAGAAAGACAGATGACACCCGAAGACGTGGGCATGGCTAAATGTGTCCCCCCCTCCCCCGTCCTTGTCTAGTCCCGGCCCTCATTTACTACAGCCGGAAGCCCGCAGTCTACATCACCGGTATCTCACCCCCACCGAGTCCCCTGTGCTCCACTCTCACTGCCTCCTCCTACTCCAGGCCGCCCCCTTCTACTCCAGGCCGCCGCCTCCTCCTACCCCAGGCTGCCTTCTCCTACTCCAGGCTGCCCCCTCCTACTCCAGGCCGCCACCTCCTCCTACCCCAGGCCCTCGCCTCCTCCTACTCCACAGCATCTTGAACGTATTTAGAAACAAGACAAGATGTTTGAATATTTCAGAACACAAAGAAAAAAAAACAGCAAAACAATTGAAATCCTGTGCTTAAAAATCTTTTTTTAAATTTTATGTAGAATTCCACAATAATATGTGCCTGCACCGTAATTACCATGGTGTTTCCAGAGAGCTATCAAGAGCGCTAAACTGGTTCTTGCGGTCCAGCTACCTTCTGAGAGCAGTCGGGTTCTGGTCTTCCGTGAACTTCTGCATGGGTGCGTGAATTGTGTGGATACCAGCGTGTTCATATCTCCTATTAGCTCATAATCAAAAGCGACACGTTCAGCATTAGACAGTAGATCTTCCGAAGAATAAATCATGTTCTTGCAGTTTACGAGGTGGATCGAGCTTCAGGTCATATCTTGCGATGTACAGTGGATTAATACCATGTATGTTATATGAATGCTAAGCATGGATATTAGCAAGAAAATATGTGCAGTGGTTAGCATGGCTGAGAGATAATGTCAGGGGTGACCCCCCCCCCCACACTCAACTTTAAATTACTGTAGCTACTATTTCAGGGGTGACGTCCCAAATTAACATTAAATACTGTGGCACCTGACCTGGAGAATGATCAAAAACGTAAGAAATCTGTTTCATTAATTACGGGAAGCAAAATTCAATGACAAATAAGCGAGCCTATAAAAATAATGACAACACAAGATGTGTGTATGTGTTTTATGCATAGAGGGGGGGTGCATTTCAGATCCTGAGAGAAAAGTCCAGCAAGGCGCCCTAACCAAGTCTCACATGCACAGTGGCCCTATTTATAACTGCAGGCACGTAAATGTCGCGGGTTTATAACGGACCGTTTTATTGCTCAAACAGCCTTGTGTCGTCGCAGGCCAGATCTGTTCCAGCTGTCCTGGAATCTTATACAATCTGAGGCTCACACTTCACGCTACCAAACAAAATTCAGCTCGCAAAACCAAGTATGCCGTAAATCTCGTTTAATGATTTTGGGTTTTTTGCCTTTGGTTACGGCAGCCCGTAAATCGCAGATCCTTTAAACCTTTAAGCGGTTTTCAAAATGACCATAAAATGTAGAGACGGGGCAGTTGTTTAAGGTTTGGATCAAACGAGTCATTTGACTCGGCAGAGATTGTCGTGGGTTTTGGTCAGTTGTTACGAGACTAAAAAGTTCTGGTTAAGGCCTAGTTTGCCTCGAGGCATGAGAGGCTGATGAGGCAGCTCTATGGATGAAGGCTAGAGAATTGAACCGGAAGAGCACAGATTATATTATACACGGTAACTCACTTATTGTAGGCCAGTTGACAAATGAGATGCCTGATATGACAAGATGCAATCAATCTCTAAATGTAAATTTAAAAACAGCTAAGGTGACACAGGAAAGGAGTGAAAGTCACGAAAATATTTTTTAAAGATAATAAAAATTACAATAGATAAGCACCTTGCTTCGGTGCTTGGTCCCTAATTAAAAATAATTTAAAAATTAGTAATTTGGGTAACTGGAAGAAATAGAATAACACATTTAGAGAATAAAATATTTCAGTTATTTGGGGATTTAAGGTAAAGCTGTCAAGTCCTGCCTGACCCTCCTGTCTGCTCCCTCACGTGGTTCTGATGGGCTGCACCTGGTGTTTCTTGCCTCATGTTAATCTATGTCTTGTCTGTCTCGACGTCACTAGTCTGGTCATTGAGTCGAACCTTCTTGCTGTGTGTGCCCTTTTGTGTACCATTTCTCCTGTTTTGACCCCTCACGATCCAGTTTGTTTCCCTTTTCTGTTCCATGGAGTTCAATAAAAATCCTTTTTGGTTTCACCACAACGCCTGCCCTTGAGTCATTCATCCTCCACGTCATGACAAAAAGCATATTTCAAGACAAAATTTCACTTGGAAAAATAATTAATCACTCGCCGAAAAGATCGTCAAGATAATTTGATGTATTTAGAGGTCGGCCAGGCCTCCTTCTGCCTCATGGAGGAATTTTCACATAGTTATCAAAGGCTTCTAATGTTAACAAAATGTCAGAAGAGTTGATCTTAAGTTCATAATTACAAATGTCCACTGAGTAAACCCATAGAAGTCAGAGGAATGGAAGATATTAGATCACACAAGTGTTCAACATGCACTCACGACAGAAGTGACAATGACCCTTAAACTAAGGGAGATTATTGTCTCAATTTATAAAACTGAAGATGCTTTGTTCCTGTAATGTTACTGTGCTATTATGAAAAATCCGGGAAAAAAAATCTGTGTCGAGTAGAAAACAGCAGCTAAATAAATGGCAATGAAATTGATTTAGAGTGATTTAGGTTCAAAGGCTCACGACACAGCATGTGTGAGTCACAGACTTTTGGAGGAGTATTTGGTGGTCTGAGAGGAAATGATTAGTCAGTCTTCTTTATAAATTACTCCAAATATAGGGAGAACCAGGTGTACAGCCACTCAGTACTGGAGATGTGGCCCATGTACATGAGCTAGAGTCAATGTCAAATTATGTCAACATGCTGATGCCATTTACAAACACCAGGGCCTGAGACACAAGCACCCAAGGGACAGCTACAGTTTATCTATAGCAATGTTTCCCAAGGAGGACCCGCAGACAGTCCACGTTTTTTGCGGGAGCTGGGAGGGAGCTAAAACGTGGACCGTCAGGACTGGACTGAGAAACACTGATCTAGAGACTAGAGAAATTTCCACATCAATCTCACATCAAGCAAAATCCACATGGAGGATTTTTCATGCTTGCGATTAGAGTTTGATGGAATATTATAGACTAAGTGAACGATGAGACTGAAAACCCATTTCTCAAAATGTCATGTCGCACATACCATTCTAAAGCAAATTATGCAACTGTAAACATACATACTATATCATTATACATAATATGTAGGAGTGATGTTATATAGAGCACTGCATGTGACACAGACAGACTATATGTTCTTGGTGACAGTCTTTGAGACTGTGGATCCCAGCTTCTGTGCCTGTGATCGGATTGGTCTCTGAATCGAGCCAGGCTCCACCATAACAGTCACATGGGCAAGGTCCGTGACCCCCAGCTCCCAGGACAAACACGAACTTCACCGTGACCCTGAGCTTGCTCTCAACTGCATATGAATCTGTGTGTCTCGTGGAGAGCAAGATGGGGTAGGTGTCACGTCATGTTGGGCGGGACGAAGGACTCGAGGCCAGGCGTGGTTGCAAAATAAAGGGGATTTATTGAAACCCGGGGACAGAGAGTGGAAATCAATGGGATCAAAACAGGAAGACTGGAAATGGAAGGAAGGGCACAGGCAACTAGAAGGTGGAGAAGACAGGACTGGGAAGTA
>JAODLC010000052.1:2812775-2825670 GCA_026781145.1 Hippopotamyrus pictus | reverse complement strand
CGTAGCGACGAGGTGCCGGAACTCTACGCTGTTGTCTGTAACAGGCTTCACACCAGCAAAGAGTAAATTCCCACTCCACCTACCACAAGGAGAGTGACCACCTCTCATGTACATTACGGGATCATCTCCTTATATATATATAAAAAAACAGCATTCTGTGTCTTGTACTTTTCCAATAAGGGACACAACTGAAAGTGTCACTTTTCAGTAACCATTGACCCCCTCCACTAATTCAAGCACCTGCCCCTTTAAAAGTCACCCCTCCTTCGTTTTTCCCCCCCACACACACACATTTCAGCCCCCCCCCTCCCACCTTTTGCAGATTTCACCATCAGGCTCGCACATTTATTCGCATGGAACGTGGCGTCACGACGCTCCGAAACGACACAGTCGGCCGCCCCGGGCTGCTTGTGACGCGCTTCTCTGCCCCGCAGAAGTGACCGGGGAGCAGGTCTGCTTCTCCCCCTCCTCCCTCAGGGCCGCAGACCCCGGCCCCAGGTCACGGCATGAGCTTCTCCCACCACGTCCAAGTGCCGCTGAGCGCTGGGGTGATTCAGAGAGAGGAGCTCACACAGACCACGTCACGGCAGAACGTTTAAGACAGACCCGTGTGGGTCTATAAGACACATGCAGATAGGGAAGCAACGTCTGTTAGCCTTCTTCAATAGAATGTCTGCGCTTATTTCATTAATTCCATCCTGTGATCAAGGTCCATTATTAACAGCCATCAATAATGTTGTAAGTATTAGAGGATAAACTGTATATCTGCAGATGCAAAAATATTTGAACCCTTGTCAATATTTCCATCTGTCTTATAACTGTGCTTTCTTTATTTAGCAAACACTTTTATCCAAGTTTGACCTACAACTGAAAGCAGTGTCAGACAGACCCTGAAGGGTTAAGGGCCTCGCTCAGGGGCCCGATGGTGACATCACTCTGTGGGGGTTAAGGGCCTCGCTCAGGGGCCCGATGGTGACATCCCTCTGTGGGGGTTAAGGGCCTCGTTCAGGGGCCCAATGGTGACATCACTCTGTGGGGGTTAAGGGCCTCGTTCAGGGGCCCGATGGTGACATCACTCTGTGGGAGTTAAGGGCCTCGCTTAGGGGCCCGACTGTGACATCACTCTGCCAACTGGGATTATATCCGGTGATCTAACCCACTTGGCTGGCGGAAATGGTCTATAAAAGTTCCCAGTTGCAGGCGGTCCCCAGGTTATGAATGAGACGCCCCCAAGTCTGTCTTTGTCGAATCTGTATGCAAGTCAGAAAAATAACAACACTCAATGTTTTCATGAACGTTAGAATGTAGCGTGTTCCTTATCATGAACCATCGTATTTAAGCCGAATTTTTAATATAATAGACTTTGTGACAGTCTGTTTGTAAGGTCGAGTTCTATGTAAGTCGGATGCTCGTAACCTGGGGACTCACTGTATCTTCTGAACTGAAATTCTTGTTTCGCAGTAGAAATGATTGATTACTCTGAGGGGGGTGTAAATCCTGGGGTGAGTCAGGGGGTGAGTACACCGATCCGGTTCATTGGCTCGACTGAAGTTCAAATCCCGCTTTTAGTAATCATACGATAATGAAAAAGAAACATAAAATTACATAAATTTGTTGGTACACGGCCCCAGAGCAGGATTTTACGGCTGTAGCGTACCCCAGGACCAGCGGCGTGCCCAGTGAATCACAGGAGACGACTTTGACAGAAGTAATAACAGAAGCCTGTGGCTGGAAATGGCTGAGGGGGGGGGGGCATAAACCTAAGGCATTGCACCCCAGGAGGTCAACAGACGTTCAGTTAAACTGGCCAACAGGAAGCGTCGCTGCTCCTTTCAATAAAAAACTACAAGCCGGCACAATGAAACCCGAGAGCCCAAGCCGATGAGACGCCTGATATATGGCGAGGCTGACCTCCTGAAGGTCATGTGACCTGCAGTCCCTGCCGCGTCACAGCCAGGACCTGGCTCTTTTTCTGACACTCATGTAGACGTCTGACTCTTCCCGACGCACCTCCTTCATCAGGGCATCGGGACGCTCCAGCAAGGGCCCGCTCTACCGTTTCAGGGGCCCTCGGTGAAGGTTTAATGAGCCCCCCCCCCCGCCAATTGATGATCATTTCACTTCCTCCCCAATGCAGGTATGCCAGGGGCCTCAGAAGCCGCCTCTCTGCCTTTAGCTAATCGGCTCCGTCTCCTGCAATAAAACTCTGACCATAACCCTCCATTCTGCAGTGAAGAGCACAGGAGCTTCTTAGAAATGACAAGGTGATAAAAAAAATTATTGAATGGACATAATTATACAAAATAGCTGATTTTCAGTATTAAAAGCAAGTTATTTTGCGCATGCTTGCTTTCAACTCAGCTTTTGAAATGGAAAGGTCTTTTTTTTTTTTAAAGCACGACGACTAAGGGGGGGCGGCTTCACGGAAAGTGGAAAAACAGGCGGTCGAGCGCTGGGGCTTAGAGGGATAAATAAAGAGAGCGTGTTTGTGAGGAGTCGTCCTTCGAGGGGGAACGCACGCACACACGCAAAGCCGGCTGGTGCAGCTACGACGTGGTTCATGCGGCCGGGGGTTAGGGGCCAGGCAGGGTCACTCGCCAGTGGTCAGCGGCCACCAGTAAACATCCACTTACCCTGAGCAAATATCCCAGCCTAAGTGACCATTGCAACACAAACCACCGACGCATACTGAAGTATCCTGTGAACTTTCACGTTTCCAATCGTTAAACACCAGCACGCAAACATGGAAAAAAAAACACAAGTAAACACTGTAGACAAGGGCTGTAAAAGCCTGAGATCCAGCAAGTGACTCTCGTCCTCTGCAGTGGACTTTGTGTTTTAGCTCATATCTCTCCTAATATACATGCAGCTCTATTCGATACAGCTGTTCTTTAAGAGGACAGTCAGGTCGCTGTAATGACATCACACGTCTCTGGAAGGTAAATCAAAAAGAGGATGAATGACTGCGGGCCTGACGGCCAACAGCAGTGAGACGTAGGAGCCCAAGAATCTCCCTTCTCCTGCAGTCTGAGGAGGTGCTGTGACATCATTAGTGATGTTCAGGTGAGGAGTGGGGAGCAGGAACAGCCAGCAAATCGGGGAAGGAGCCCCTTGCCCAACGATGACCTCTCTCGGCCAGCAGCGTGTCCATCACGGGAGCCGACCTTCAGAGCCAGGTGCCTCATCAGCATCAGAATCCAACAGCAGACGCATCCAGATGTTCTGGATGGGGCTTCCTCTTCAGATCAGCACGGTCTTACTCCCCGTCCAGGCCCCCGCTTGGGAGAACACCTGGCCCCCCCTGGTTACACATTTCACAGGCCATGAAACTTACATGTAGCTGTTAAATGCCACATTCACGGGTCCTTTTGCTCTCAGCTCCGTCTGGAGATCTTGGCCGGGATGAACGGGTCCTAAATCAGTCATAAGATGAGTAAAGATGGACAAGATCAATAGTAAAAATGCGTTCAGTCCTCCTTCCTTTGGACTAGCATTCCTCAACCCAGTCCTGGGGGACAGTCCACGTTTTCACTGGATGGATTCGTGACCGTTGAGGAGTCTAATCCCAATGGGGGGGGTGGCATGCGGACGACTCAGGTCCACGTGGAACACGGCCTGGTCGACAAATATAAAATCTTACCCCCCTCCCTCTTACTAAACTTTCTAATTACCAGTATCATCTAAACTTGCATACATTGTGCATCTTGATTAAATAAAACACCCTATTTTGTGAAACTATTATATCATCACCTTATAAGACAAATTAATATTACAGCACAGTCTAAAGTCAGAGACCCCACTGCTGCTCATTAACGAAGTAAAGCTAACCCTATTCATGATCAGTTATGCACACGTGTGCAGAGAACAAAGCAAGTATAATGTTTCGTATATGAGGTATGGGCGCACTGCCTTTTATTACAACAATGCGCGCGAGTAATTATCCTAACAGTCACTGGAGATCAGAGATATTAATGATCTCAGTTTCTGCGTTGGACAAACAGCAGAACCGAGATCTGCTGTCAATCTTTGAATTCCTTAAATCACTTACCACTGTCCCTGATCTCAGACCCTCACACATACGTGCAAACTGCAAATAGTGAGTCCAGCATGTAGATAAGTGTCCCATGACATATACTTAACAGGCGCTTTTATTCAAAGTGAGACACACGATTGTGAAAGAGGGCCAGACAGTCCCTGGGGGACTTGGGGGTTAGGGGCCCCAATGGTGACATCACTCTGCATCTGATCACAGACACAGTGTCCTAACTCAATGAGCCTCACAGCAGCCAATCACGCTACATCTATATGTATAAAGACCAATACACCAGCATCACTGCCCGCTTTGTGTTTCGCTTATATATATATATATTGCTTAGCGGGAGCCGTTTTGCTCCTAATCACAGTGGAAATAGGACCGAGAGCAAAGCCTGCCCTGGATTTACATCAGCCGGCACTGGGAAACAAGCTAAACCCCGAAATATAAAACCTCAATTTGTCGCAGAGCGATTCTCGCCACCATACATTTGACAGCATTTACCCACTCAGAGTGCAGTAGGGGCGCTTTCAAGGCACGGATCGCTCTTAAAGCGGCGGTCTTTCCCTCTTTTCATATTTTACGTGCGGCGGCTCAGCACGAAGCGGCAACTCTGGCCACACAGCTCTCGGGCCCTTCTGAAGATCCCAGCATGGAGTAACATCTGGACGCCTACGGACATAAAATGCCCAGAAAGAATCCAGAGCACGTTCACATCAGGTATTAATAACGGCATCTGGCTGTGAGTGACACAGCTAGACGCGGAACGACGCCAGCTCCGCTGAGGCCTGCTGAGTAGCCAGGGTACTTCTCTCTCTCACTGTCAGCCATTTCACTGGAAAAATGGCGGCTTCTTCGTAATAAATAGGGTGACCAGGTAATCCATGTCAGAAAGGATACTAACTAGGACTGGATATGTAAGCTACCATTTCAATTGGAAGGCTTTCTCAGTTAGCTGGGTTAACTTAAGCTAAAAGTCATGATTGTACAACAGGGATGCTCCTTACCTAAACTCTTATTGGATGATGATGACTTCTAGCTTAAGTTAACCCAGCTAACTGAGAAATCCTACTTTGTGGAACACCCGCCGCCCCGCTCTCTGATGAACCAGGACCAGGGGCGTATTCCACAAAGAAGGATTTTTGAGCTAGCTAGATAACTTAAGCCAAATGTGAAAGCTGTCCAATAGGAAGAGAGGAAAGTGACATTCCTGTTGGAGAATCCTTATATTTGGCTTAAGTTTTCTGGCTAATGAAGAAATCCTGCTTCGTGGTATGCCGCCCGTGTTCATAAAATCTGAATGAAGACATTCACGCTTCCTGGAAAATTCAGTGATTTGATATTTACAATAAGGCGGTTAAAAATGTCAGTGAAGTTATCACCGATGTTTAGGTTCAGAATCAATTCAAAGCTGTTGCAGTTACAGAATGACTCATTCGGTTTAGGCTTCATCCGTCTGATTCACCTGCTGATGTCATCTTCATCTTCCTCACCTCACAATCTTTCATTCATTGCCAAATCAGGCCTTTCCTTTAACCGCAAGCTTCACTCCCCAGAAACTGGGTTTCAGATCCCGTTGTCTGTGTTTAACTTATTTTTAATATGCTCGTAGAGAAAGAAAAATCCGGGTCGTTCCATGGGGCTCTAAGCCTGTAAAAACGGCAATGCATATAGCGCCGATTAAAGCCACATCCGTCTGAAATTCGTTACTTATCTGAAAGCCTGTCATACAGCTCATTTTACTCCGCTGCTGGAAATCATCCATAACACTGTGTCAGCTCGACCTCACCTTCGCCTCCGGAGTGACCCCGGTCACACGGCCGCAGCCAAGATCAGGTTTAATCGCCACCATGAAAAATGTCAACCAGCTGTCTTCACAATGTAATACTCCCAACTACAGCCTGCTGGAAAAATGGGGTGTCATCCTCCTTGCAAGAAGACCTCAGCGTTGTGACTGGGAGCGGAGAAATGATCGGCTCTCCCGGGTCAGCGAACGTCAGCGTCCTGGGGCGGCTGTCAGGCGCTAATCAAAGACGCCGACCCGCAAAGCCAAAGGTACTGGTTCTGTATCAGAGGCCGGGGCCAGAACAGCCACACAGGACGGCACTGCTGTCTTTAATAAAAACAGATGACTATGAACAAAATGATAAACCACCTGTAAGCGATAATTGCGTACAGAACACATCTCCTCTGATCCGAGTCTCAGTTACTTCCCTCAGGTAGAAAATACTGGAAAAATTCTGGGAAATTATAAAAATCATTCATTCCTAAGCCAATAAATCTAATGAACATGCTGCAATAATGTAATATTACTTTAAGAAACTTCATTTTTTATTGTTTATTATAGTATTTCTTCTTATTATTGAATAAGAATAGTTTGTAAACTTTATTTTTATACTTTACACTGTGACACCAAAA
Organism: Hippopotamyrus pictus; assembly: GCA_026781145.1. NCBI lineage: Eukaryota > Metazoa > Chordata > Actinopteri > Osteoglossiformes > Mormyridae > Hippopotamyrus > Hippopotamyrus pictus. The sequence goes on along the minus strand of JAODLC010000052.1, from coordinate 2,819,219 downwards.
GCAAAAGTTCCAGCCTTGGTAGGACCCCAAAGAGTTTGTTTTGTTGTATGTTGTGTGTTATATTATGTTGCGTGTTATATTATGTTGCGTGTTATATTATGTTGCGTGTTATATTATGTTATGTGTTACGGGGTGGGGGTGTTTGCCCCCAGTTTCGGCAGATTTGGTAACCGCCGTCTCAGTGTAATTTATAAATTAAACTTCATCACAGGTATGCAAGTACATGGAGAACGAGTAATTTATAGTGTTCGCTACAATGCACGGTTTCGGATCTGCCCGGTAGGTCTCGGATCGCATTCCCCCAGTAGGTCTCGGATCGCATCCCCCACAGAGACATGAGGGTGTGATATCATCGCAGGGCTGACAGCTTTGGCTGGAGAGAGTTGTTTTTTTCCTCTTTAAGGAGCATCCGTCCACTATATTACTGCTCATGTTACATGTTCTGGTCTTACGTTCTTACATACCAGATAATCCCAAGGTTGATTGCAGTTACCAAATTGCCCGTTGGTGTGTGTGTGTGTGTGTGTGTGTGTGTGTGTGTGTGTGAGAGAGAGAGAGAGAGACAGAGACAGAGAGTGCCTTTTCCAGACCCCTTGCGATCCTGAATAGGACGAGCAGTTACAGAAAATGGATGGATGGATGGATGGATGGATGGATGGATATTAGGCTATGTTGTTATTTTACTCTTCTCTTCCACTGTAAACTTTCTACAAGTTAAACTACAGTAAACATTTTCAGGATTTCCTCTGTTCCACTCTAAAGACTTGTCAGGAGACTCTGTAAAGTGTTGTGGAAGAATCACAAGCATTCTCTGTCCACAACATCACCAAAATATCCCTCTTTTTTGTTTACTCTTCACTAGATTTAGTTTTGCTTGGTCACCAAACCACCGCTACCCTGGGAATTAATCTGCGCTCTCTTCCATCCGAGTTCTGCCTGTCCAGGTTAGAGACAGCTCCGAGCTTCGGTTCCCTAGCAACAGCTTCCTCTGAACATGCCGGGAACCTCCTTGTGATGGTTGAATCAGGGGCATCCTTAACCAGGCCTAAAGCAGCCCACCTGGCTCTTCTCAGGCTGGGGGCAGTGCCGCGGTCCCGGATCCCTCCCAGAAAGCTGAACCTTTCACCCTATCAGACATCAGACAGTCCTGCAGTCTTAAAGAAGCTCTTCAGGTGTTTGTCACCCTGTCCTGTGAATCCCACCCCTCCCAGGCCCAGGAACACAGGTGACTAGCAGGCAGACTGACCAGCAAAGACAACCAACACATATAATCTATCACGTTTCCTCTTCCATGCAGTGTAATCCGCCACGGTTAACCCTATACTCGCCAATCGGCAATCAAGCGCTAATGGTATGGTTTCACTGCATTTCAGAGAGAGATACTGGGAGCGATGGTCCAGCTGTTCTGGGTTTCCTGGTTTGTTTATTTTAGTTGGAGAGCAGAGAGGTTACTGTGAATATTCACTAGGGCTTAGGGACCCCTTTCAGGCCAATCAGATCGCGCCATCCTATCCTCCACTTCCTATTGGTCAATTCACTGTCCCCGTCTTAACCAGTTCCGAGGAAATCGTTGCTGCAATAAACATTTTAATCGCATGACTAATCAGACATCTAAAAATGATTTAAAGAGAGAAGGGCCTATTCTCGATGGTTCTGTTGCATTTGTCTCCGATTTGGTAAGAAAACCACATCGCTAATCCCCCCTCTGCTCGAACGGCGTTCGCTACACGCAAACGTGGCTGTTTGCTGCCTTCGTGGTTAGGTGGGGGGGGGGCGAGCTGCAGATGGCCACATGTATACATTTCTGCTTGGTTTCACACAGAGAGCGAAGAGAGGAAACATACGAAGACCGGTCTGTGTGTGTGAGCATGTGTGGTCAGATCATCTGCAACACTGCAGTCTGAAGGCGGCACTGCCAGGATTAAAGCTACATTTATATATATCGCTTATAAATACATACCACAGTGCTTCTTTGAAGATTGGAAATATAGTGCCTTGCAATATCCGGTCAGCATTTTTATTGCCAACTCATAGTCTCTCAAGGTAAATATCGATATTCAAATCAATCCTTTATCAGAAAGTCTTAAAGAAAATCGAACAACTGAAAAAGCGCGGCTAAAATAATCCCGACATTAATGTGTGGTAGAGCCACCGTTTGCCGCGATAACAGCTAAGGCTAAAAGCTTAAAGGGGCCGTGTATCAGGTCGCTGCGACCATTACCCCATTGGAGGTTTGAGCTATTTTTATTGCGAAGGTAATGCGCATTACGATGCTTCGCAATATTTCCACGCATCCATCCATCTTCCAACCACTTATTCTGCGCCGCTTCTTGGGGACTCTGCAATATGTTCACCACTAAAATATACACAGAATTATTTATTCCTTCAGCTGGCGGAACCTGGGGTTACAATAAAAAAATAACGCACAGATTCCGCCGGCTTTCATTGGGCTCACGTGCCTGCAGTCGTTCCCCGACGTCCCACCTTTGGAGGAATTAGGAACACATGGAAAGACCAGGAAAACAAAACAGACAAATAAAATATAGAGTGATGTTAGAGTGAAGGTATAAAAACCGCAACAGATGTCATGGTCCGTTTCAGCTGGAGCAAGTGGAACTAAATGGTAACTTGCGTAATGACAACCAAATGGGAATAACAATCACACAGATTATCATCACGGATACAAGGGCCCGCCTGCTAGGCAAGGATCAGGCAAGTCTGCTCTTCGGTGTCCAAAAAAGCCATTTTGCTCGATTGTGCCGAGATGATATAGGTCTAAATGGGGTCGAGAGCTCGAGACAGAGTCAAAATTAGGAGGCAAGAAAGCAAACACAGGATGCGTAAACGTAAATATTAACATAAAGTCTGAATGAAGACATTCACACTTCCTGGAAAAATCGGTGAATTAATGTTTGCTAAACCAAAGTGGTTAAATACGTCAGTGAAGTTATCACCAATGTCTAGGCTCAGAAATCAATTCAAAGCTGGTTCGTTGCAGCTCATTCTCCAGAAAATCCCTCTCAGGGAGGACACCTCGAGATAGGACAGGATTTGCCATTTCAGTTAAAAGGACCTGGATTTCACTTCAGCACTAAGTTCTTGCTCTGCGCTGATTGGTCAGTCTCCTATAATCATGCATGTGTCACTAATGCTAATGTGAAACAGCTGGATGAGTCTTTCAGTCAAGGAAACAAACCAGTCAGAGCACAAGAAGGGCTGAACTATTTAGCCAAACACAGGAGCCTTTCGGGTCTAAGGTAGTCTGTAAAACCTGAAGCAGCTCAAGGTGTCCAGGGTGATGTGAATTATCTGGTCACCCTTGACTTGTGGTGACTTGAGGGAGACCTCAGCCATCCAGAGATTTCTGAAGAGTGCCAGCTGAGTTCAGAATCTCACCACACCTCACATCACAACATTAACCAGCTCCCTCTTCACCACTCCTGCTGGGAGATTCTGATACACAGAACCGTCAGCGTGAGCGTGTATTTGGCCACAGATGAAAGATACGGTCCTTAGGAGAACAGACTGGAAAAGACTTTGGCTGTTTGTCTCATTACAACCACCCATAATTGTCCTCATTTCTTTTGTTTGTTTTGACTCATAAACACATTATTAAAGACACACAGATGTTGAACTCAGGTTTAACCCTTGCAGAACGTGTCAATCATGAGGTTACATGTTCTGGAAGAGGTCGGAATATACAAAAGGTCACTCTGCTATTTCTGTTACGGTCAGTCACGCCTGGAGCAACTTTGTATCTATTTAATCCTGCGTATTGTAATGTGTAGGGAGGAGATACGTATTTACTGCATGATGGGGCAACTTCACGCTATAAACACGGACGATGGGGCAACTGTAGACTTGCTTTGGCACAGTTTCAGGAAAATTCCATTTCAACGCATCGCCTGTAATGAGACAATATGCTGAGGATTAGCACAATTATTCAACTTAAGCTGTGATTTCTCAGATGTCAGAGGTGAACAGGTGACATTTACAATGATCCGTATGTCACCCAAGACTACGGTGAACATCACGGTCAAAACCCAAGAGAGGCAAACGGTGAAATGGTCACACCGGAGAGCACAAGAGGTAGAAAGTAATGCTCACTGCATAATGCGTTCCATCTGTGGGCCTGCTCTCGCCAGTGACAAGGGACGGTACTAATGGAGTTCAAATCCCACAAATCAATACCTCCTCTGAACTCAAAAGCAGGAGAACTGAATAATAGACATGAAATATACAGGTCCACAATCCAAAAAGCCTTAACCCTTAAGGATTTCACAGACTGTACTTATTTATAGATTTCATTACATCATTTTAAATCCCTTTATTATCGTATTGCTCCATTTCACGAAGTGGGCGACATCGCTGCATTTAATTAAAGGGCAGATGGACGGCAGTTTCTCTTCCCCAACCCTGGCGGCACCTTGACAGGGACACTTTGTGACCTTCTGCAGGTTTCCACAAGCACAGAAATGTCAGGGAAGGCGAGAGAGAGGCCACGCCACTGAATGGCCTTTCACTATCGGCAGGTCATGTGACCAGGCACTGGCCTTCTCAATCATAATCACACAGAGTATCAGAGTATTCACACACCCCAACGTGCCATAACGTTAAAACTGACAGGTGAAGTAAATGACAATATCTTGTTATAGAGGCACCTGTCCAGTCCAGTGACCTCTATATTTGTGTGAATGACCTGTATACTCGCCTTAGTCTTTATTTTAAGTTAATGTAGCTAATTTATTTATGATTGTAAGTTGTAAAGTTGGGTGCAAGTAATCGTGATTAATCTTTATTCGGTCTCAGCCCAGATAAGATAGATATACAGATAGATGGATATTTACTCTAAGTAATCTTAATACAAGTATAATATTTCAGATTATATCCACTTTTCCCAATTAAATTTTACTCAGACTTTTACTCCAGTGATCTTCAGTTTTATTTTGTGCTTGAAGTGCAGTTTATTTCTGATACCTTCGACATTTTATCACGTTTCTGCTCGGTAGATGTGATGTACGTGACCTCGCACACACAGTGGTGACCTCAGGGAGAGCCAGACCCATCCATCCTGCCGCTGCGGGACAAAGACGAACGGGGGCTGGACCATCTGTCAGATACAAGAGGTACTCAGGAAGAGAACCAAATTCGTGGGTAGGTACCATTGTCAAGCCCCTCACTAGACATAAATTACCCTGGGAATGATGTGGGTGGGGGAGGGGCTTATGAGATGCGATCTGACAGAGGGAGCTCACTCATTGGCCAGATTATAATCTGCCTGCCTAAATTCACTGATACGCCACTGGGCCCTTGCTTGCTGAAACGCAGTTGTCTTCGGACTTGTTTGTTACATACTGCAGCAAACTTTTAGCCACAGTGGATTTATACATAGTGAGCATTTAGTATTTTAAAGGCAAAGCAAATTGTGTTTGGTCAGGATTTTGCCCGTTGCGCTTTAAAATAAAGAGAATGCCGTTAAATGCATGTTGCTGGAGGCCAGCTTGCTGCGCATTGTGCTCTGCGGGTTCGGGGCCAAGCCACACAGGCGTGGCAATGGGGCATGGGGCCCATTTATACCCTCCCTTTAAATTTAAAGGGAAAGGCACACAGGCGCGGCAATGGGGCATCGGGCCCATTTATACCCTCCCTTTAAATTTAAAGGGAAAGGCACACAGGCGTGGCAATGGGGCATGGGGCCCATTTATACCCTCCCTTTAAATTTAAAGGGAAAGGCACACAGGCGTGGCAATAGGGCATGGGGGCCATTTATACCCTCCCTTTAAATTTAAAGGGAAAGGCAGCTACACACCGGCCACATGCCATTTTCTCAGTCAGCGGCTCTACCTCACAGAGGATGTCCAGGCAGACGACAAGGCGGGGAGCTTTAAGCGCAGGGCGCGAGTGAACACACCCCCAACGGTGGGTGCCGCTCCATATTCCAGGGGTCACCGACCGTCATGGCGGACTGTTACCGACTTCTGCAAATCTTTGCTCAGCAATTTTACCCCTTGGGACCAATAAACAAACAGCGGAACCGAATAGCCACACCGCAGAACGATGGCCTTGCTGGATGACACCCGCTTCTCCCGCGTTCATATTCGGCGCGAATCACATGTCTCCAGTTAGACTCCAGACTCCGCGGTTTGGAAAAGACCAGCTATAGAGGTCAACGACAACGGACAAATCTTCCACTGCCGGTAAACAGTGGAAGATATTGCAACCAAACGATCTCAAAATATGTACCTTATGCATCAAAAACCCTGTTTAGATTTTAGATTGGATTGTTTAGATTCTATTTAACAAATCTAAACAAAACCCAATATAGTAAATAGAACATAGATTATGTTCTAAGGAATGATGTATATGTCTAGAACATAGATTATACACACACATACACTCCTGAGTCAAACAGAAATGAGTTTTGGGTTAGGGTTTGTTACAGAG
>JAODLC010000052.1:2801952-2812675 GCA_026781145.1 Hippopotamyrus pictus | reverse complement strand
TCCAGGAGGCATCCTAAGCAGATGCCCGAGCCACCTCATCTGACTCCTCTCAATGCGGAGGAGCAGCGGCTCTACTCCGAGCCCCTCCCGGATGACCGAGCTCCTCACCCTATCTCTAAGGGAGAGCCCAGCCACCCTGCGGAGGAAAGGTGGTGAAGGGGCGGGAGAGAATTCACCAGTTAGATACTGGGGATGATTAGGAGGCCAGAACTGAAAGAGTCACAGTGCATAATTTTAGCCAGAACATCAGGATAACCACCCCTATTCTTTTGAAGGACACCCAGGGGTCTAACCTCAGATAGTCAGGATGTCAGTTTTATGTCTCATCCAAAGGACAGCGCCATTTTTACAGCAGTGTTACTGCACTGGGGCCCACACAGACCACAAGATGGGCTAATCTGCAGGCCACGGTGTCCCCCTCACTGCACTGGGGCCCACACAGACCACAGGATGGGCTAATCTGCAGGCCACAGTGTCCCCATCACTGCACTGGGACCCACACAGACCACAGGATGGGCTACCCCATTGACCATACTACAGAACTCTTCCAGCAGCAAGCCAAGCTTTCCTAGTTTCTCTCCCATCCAAGTGCTGGTCAGGCCCAAACCTGCTTAGCTTGAGGTAGACTACCTGGGCCGAGCTGCAGCTTTTACAGCCTGCAGCCGCTATAAACACCTACATATGACAGAATGTCAAAAGTTGTTTCGGTGATTCTTCTGCTCAGCTTCTCAGAACTGCAAACCCTGCGTGTCAGGGTTACCGTGGAAACGTGTTTCTCCAGCCCTTGGAAATAACCTGGGAATCACAGACCAGCGTTGCATATCTCCGTGCAGCCATAACATTGCTCAGAGTCGTCTTCCAGCTTACTATGTATATCCAATCGTCTCTTAGGCTGGGGAAATTCCAGCGCCACCCACTCCAATCTAGTGTCAACAAGTTCAATAGTTTCCAAATAGTTCCAGACTCACGTTTTGGAACGAGAAATTCTCCGAAAACACTGCAGAAAAACACTCATTTTTATTACCGCCTGAAAGCTACTGTGGGTCACCATGTTCGGCATACAGCCGGAAATCGCATGAGGTAATAAACCATAAACGCCATCGGCGATGATGTCAGTCCCAGACCACGTGCGTTCGACCCAGGCCTTTCAAGAAGGCTGTGAGAGAACAGCTGCTTGTTACTGTTTGAGGACGTCTGGCCACAACAATGAGCTATCAGACCGGCTTGGAATGCATGCGGTCTGCATTTTGGAGGTCATCAGTTTGGGATCGTGCTACTGCGGTCAGAGGATATAGATTACACCCCCCTCGTATGCCTAGTGAGAGATCGAGGGGTGGGGGAGGGGAGTTCACAAATTAAACTCACAGAGTAACCCTCTGGCTAAAAGAGGGAGGCGTATATGAAGGGTTGCCTTTAAGCGTCTGTGACTTACTCCTCCGCATTAACCTGACGCATTAATAAGTGGACACCCCAGATCTCTCCCCCAGTCTGGCAACCGAAACCTACAAGACATAACAAAGACCTTTGTGCGCCGCCCATCTTTGGGAGTGACAGTCCCACGCTACATACAGGGCAAGAAGTCACCCTTTTAATCCACCATACACCACATCAGGGAGATCGAGGTCCAGACAAAGCATGGATCCCATTACATGTAAAGCGATCAATGTCTTTTCATTGACTTTATATGTACTTCTCGCCTTATTTAGCCATGACATGTATGCTAAGCTAACTTCTATTTTTAATAATATGCCGGGGAAGTTCACTGTAACTCTGTTAGCCGGAAAGCTGATTGAACGCTAAATGCTAATAGCCAAAGGACCAGGAGCCGAGAGCCGTGACCAGAACTCCATCCAGAAGTTATATGTCTGGGCAGCTTATCAGAGAGGGAGAATGGGGGTCGTGGGGGGCGTCAGACCCATGGGTAAAATAAATGAGCCAGCCAGCAACGCGGGGGGCACGGAATGGTGCTTATTTTTAGCAAATCCGTAATATTATTCCATCAGGTTCATTTATTAATAACCTCAGGAGGAGAGAGAGGGAATCTGGCGTGTTAGCTGGTCGTGTGCTGGTCTTGCCGCTCGGAGGTGAGCACTGCGTTTTGCTGGGGGAGTGAGGATGGGGCCTGGGGGGGGGGGATTGATAAGAAAGAAGCGGCAGAGGGCTCCCGCCGTCCCAGAAATCCAGAGCGCGTGAGAGGGTCAGAAAAAAAGAAAAAGGGGAATTAAACTCCATCCACAAGCCAGAATGACAAAAAAACGCATTCCTGAGAAACATGGCAGACACCAAAAATGAGGAGGGGGAGGGATGGGGGCACAGCGGACACTCAGGAATTAGGAATGACTGCTCCCTACTGGACTTACTGCAAGACGTGGGAGTAGATTCCCGTTACAGGAGGGTTGAGTCAGGATAACACGCTTTCTCTCAGAAACCAGACAAAGGCGGGGGGGGGGGGGGTTATTCCGTGAGGGGATTCCAGTTCATTTGGCACACATGGGCTGGAGGTGGAAAAAAGGAAGGCAGCGAACGAGGGAACGAGGGATGTGGGAAAGAGAGTAGCTGAAGGAGCATTTAAGCTGCAGAGAAGGTTCAACGAAGGAGGAGGAGATCTCCAGTCCTGCTATCGAGGACGGAAAGTGCCGGAACGTGGTGGCCTTTCGCTTCTTATTCGATTAGACTAATGGTGCCCATCGCCTACTCAGCAGTCACCCTACGAGGCTCAGCAGTCATAAATTCTTTAGATTTTTTCAGCTGAGAAGAACTGAAGAGCAAGTCTACCTAAACGAGGTGAAGATTCTTACTTGGACTTTGATACAAAGAGGTTTAACTTAATCCAGGTTCTTAGCGATACTTTGGCTAAATCTGGATGCACTTCCTGAGGACTTGTTTGTTTTATACATAGAGTACAACGCCGGTGGGAGTATTTTTAGGCTGGGCTCCCGGGGAGACTAAAAAAAGGGATGCAGCTAGGCTAGTGGAAGAGAGAACCTTATCCGTACACCTGAAAGAGAAGCGGTGTGAGGAAGGCTGGAGCAGAAGATGTTTAGTAAACAAGAGCAGTAGGAGCAGATAAAGACGGCGGGGCGAGGGCACGCGGCGACACGTCAAGGCCGCGACGCTACTCACGGCCGCCGCAGACAGGGTTCTGTCAGAGCGCCGCGGCGGATTTCCCTGGCGTATGGCGTGAGCGCGGCGGGCAGGCGGGCAGGGGGCCAGAGCAAAGCCAGCGAGGCGACAGCTGAGAGATGCCCGAGGGCACTCGAACCCGAGCCGGCGGCCGGAGCGGCACGCATCTCTCCCACGCCGTCTACAGGAAGATCAAGAGGGCACTCAGCTTCCGCAGACGTGAGTGCAGCCGATCCCCCCCCCCCTTCCCCCCGCAGCCGGCTCCGGTCGATGGGCCGTCAGCGGGGCCAAGCGGGGTGGGTCACGGGCTCTCAGATCAGAGCTGCGGTTCTGGGCTTATCAGATTTCATTTAGATGTGAATGAAATAAGGTATGATTCAGATTTAAAGGATTGATATAAGTACTGCTCATTTTAAAACTATTTCCCCAACATATAAGCTCTGAAAAATAAACAAGACAAAAGATATTTCTGGGGTAATGGCTATTTTAAGGACAAAATGAAGGTTGGTAATGTCTGAATTCTTTCCCTGATGGTGATGCCTGTCTCATTTTTGTAAAATTCTTCCTCTTTCTTACACAAGACCAGGAGTGTCACTAGAGATTTATGAGAAGTGGGCGCTAAGTATATACTGGGAGCGTCTGATGGAAATGGCGTTCATATTTGAACTAATTAGCTAAAGCACCAGTAAAGCGCCCCCTACTGGTGACCCTGAGTACGACGGGGCTCGCAATGTCATGCTGTCTGCGGAGTCCGGCCCCTGACCAGCATTCCCTGACTTGCAGGTGTGTTCGGGCAGCGCCTGGAGGAGACTGTCGTGTATGAGCAGCGGTACGGCGAGCGCGTGGTGCCCCTAGTGGTGGAGCAGTGCGTGGCATTCATCCGCCAGCGAGGTCTCCGGGAGGTGGGGCTGTTCCGGCAGCCTGGACAGGCAACGCTGGTCAAGGAGCTGCAGGAAGCCTTCGACAGCGGAGAGAAGCCCTCTTTCAACAGGTAGTGACTCCTCCCCCACACCTGGATATGAGCGTGAGCGGACCGATCGCTCTTAACCAGCTGACCTTCTGCTAACTAGTACTTGTGCCTGGTAGAAAGTCACTGTTTCGTGCCTCCTGGTACTGTAGGTCCGGTGAGCCCAAGAGCTGGATTTTTGAGTGAGCAAGATAACTTCTCAAATTTAAAGTGGCAGTTCACACTATAACTGAAAAAAGGTGTTTCTGATGGGTTCTGGTGCTATCTATCCATCTAGGCTGTTCTGCTGCGAGTTGCCTCATTTTGGAGATACTGGCCATTGAAATGTGGGTCTTCTCTCAAAAATAATGAGACTGAATGAGTGACATCACTGGACAGAACATATGAGCAGGAGCACCCAACGGTATCTTCTGTGGAGTCATACGATTGGTGTGTGGAATTTGGTAGAAGAAAATAGTTCCTGCATTAAACTGCTCACTGCAAAGTCTGTGGATTATCATGAGTAATCGGGTCATGATTTCTGGTAAGAGACGTTGCTGTTGAATTTTGAATTCATTTTCTTGGTACTATAATCACCACAGAAAGGATGCCATTCAGTCCCATTATAGATCACCGATATTTTTACAGGTGATATATCCCAGCAGTACGACCTTGATGGATAGACAGCACTAAAGCTTCTCCGAAATGTATCTTTTATTTCAGTTTTGGGGTGAACTGCCCTTTAAGGTGCCAGGGCTAAATGTGAGCGAACAAAGATGAAGTCCTTTTAAACTGGGCTACCTTAAATCCGACAAATTATCGAGCTAACCAATAAGCCTCGCTTCAGGATACATGCCCCAAATGTCTTAATCCACCGATGGTTCACGCCGACTCGTGTGTTACTCTCGTGTGACACACGTGTGCGTCCCGTGTACCCCAGCAGCACGGACGTGCACACGGTGGCCTCGCTGCTGAAACTGTACCTCAGGGAGCTGCCAGAGCCCGTCGTGCCCTATTCCCGATACCAGGACTCCCTTTCCTGCGGCAAGATGATTCAGGCCGACAGAAAGCAGGTATTCAGCCTCGGCCACCATGTTTGGCCATTAAAAAAACCTCAACTGGGTGAAAACTTCCGTGAAACGATAAAACGGGATACAACCCCCTCCACTGGTGGTTTTTTTTCTTCCTCAGGGTTTGGAGGAGCTAAGGAAGCTTTTACAGGAGCTGCCTGTGGTCAACTTCAACTTGCTGCAGTACATCTGCCAGTAAGCGTGCGGTCGGCCATTTTATGCTCCTGGTTGTGATTGCCCCAGTATAAATATTTCTTTTAAATGTTTACCCACCTGTATAAATTAAGCTTCAACAGCAAGAGCAACAAGAGATGTGGGCCAACGTGGCTGCGTGTTTGTGTCCTTCAGGTTTTTATACGAAGTTCAGTCCTTTTCTGACTGCAACAAGATGAGCACCCAGAATTTGGCAACCGTGTTCGGGCCCAACATCCTACGACCCAAAGCTGAAGATCCAGAGAGCATCATCGAAGGTACGTCTAGGGAAGAGCGTACAGGACTTCGCATGCGAGTCACATATTCTGTTTCACTGTCTGTAACTAAAACATTACATGATCACTATCCCTCTGTTTATGTAACAGAGAGGAAGGAATGAGGCGTTCGGTACAGATACAGCTTCAGCAATCAAACACAAACACTCACTGGAGACCCATTAGCGTGATCTAGCTGTAAGTCATGCAAGTGGCGTGTGTTCTGTAAACTCGTCCCGAGTCCCCCTCAACCTGCTTTGACACCCTTAGGGTGGACAGGTTTGGCTGAAATTCCCTCTCCCTGCCTTCGGGGGGCGCTCACTCGGGCAACTCGTCCTGCGTATCGACTCTCACTTCCACCCCTCTGTCACTGAGCCATGTCAATGGCTTCCGTGGCCTCGTTTTGCGACTGCAAAGTTCCTGCGTCTCTCGCCCCCCCCCCAGGGACGGCGGCGGTACAGCAGCTGACGGCGGAGCTCATCAGCGAGCATGCAGTCCTGTTTGTCAGAGACGGGGACGCCGAGAGCAGAGCCGCTTCCGGATCCGGTGGCTTCCGTTCTCACGGACGCAGCGGCGAGGGCGGAGCAGAACCGGCTGCGCGGTCACACCGCTCCCACCTAGAACCTTCCGAAAAAGCGCTCCCCGCTCACCAGCTGGGCTCTCGGTCGCCCCTGTCTCCAGTCACTAACGAGCTCTCCCAGAGCCCGTCGGGCTCGACCGTACCCTCCAGCCAGTACCCCCCCCCGGGCCCCAGTGACCCGGCACGTGACGACACACGTCCGACCTTCTCCGACTCCTCCGGAACGGGAGCCACTCCCCCCACAGCCTCGGCTCCCCCGGCCTCCTCCGAGGTTCCCACGCCCATGTCGGCGTCGGATGGCTGCGGTCCAAGAGCGGCTCCAGTGAGGATGCAGGACGGCGGACGCGGCGGCTTGCGGGACCGGCACAGGAGCGCCGGCGCCTACGACAGCACCCTGTCCGTCTACGACAACATCGACACGGGTTTCGCGGCCCGTGCCAGCAGCGCGCCGCCACTGGACGCCACGGAGAACGGGCCGTCGACCTCCAGCAGCAGTCCCTGGTCCTCCTGCGAGATCCTCCTCCAGGACGAGGGCGCCGGCAAGGGACCGGGCCCCAGCCCCTCCCCCTCCCTGAGGGCGGAGCCCGAGGAGCCCCGGGTGAACTCTGCGGCCTCCTCGGCGCTGACGGAGACCGTCCTGAGCAGCGGCAGCAGTGACGTCTTCCTGCCGCCCCTGTCGCCCCCACCCTCCAGCGCCATGCAGTTCCTATTGGCCGGCCTCCAGCAGCAGATGGCCAGGCAAAAGGCAGAGTACGAGGCGCACATCAAAAGGTAAGCCGGGCGCTGCAGAAACCACCAGTGTTACTATGGCGACCCTGAATAGGACAAGCGGGTACAGAAAACGGACGGACGGACTATAGCTTTCATTTTTGATTTTAATTCGGAATCCAGTTTAGTTTTCAGCATGGTTTTATTCGCTTTTATTTCTATTTAACGGTGGTGGGTTGGCGCCCCATCCTGGGTTGTTCCCTGCCTTGCGCCCATAGCCTCCAGGATAGGTTCCAGACCCCCACAACACTGAAAAGGTCAAGCGGGTACAGAAAATTGACATGGATGGATGGATAATATATTTTAGTTTCAGTTTAAGTTTCAGTCATTTTATTTCTAGGGATACACTAAAAGTTGTACAGCTATTTTATACGGCTGATATATAGGATATATATGTCTAAGAACACAGTTCATTTTATGTACTAATGTCCTCAAAATGGGCAAAACATGTTCAAGGTGTTATAATAGATCATTATAACAATAAATCATTACTAGCTAAACGGTATGAAAAATGGGAACAAAGTATTTGATGTTTATTTTATTTGTTAAATTCGGAAACGTTTTTATTAATTTTCGTTTAGTTGTAGTTTTTCATTTTCATGTCTCTTATTTCTGGTTACAATTTTTTTTCCTTTTCTTGTCCTCATTAAGAATAATAACCCTGCTTTTTAAAACGGTAAACTATTTAAATTGTTTCATATCCATGTGATATGTCTTCTACATCAGGGTTTCTCAACCCAGTCCCCGGGGACCACCAGCCGGTCCATGTTTTTGCTGTCTCCCAACTCCCTGGCAATTGGGAGAGAGCAAAAACGTGGACCGTCTGGTGGTCCCCGAGGACTGGGTTGAGAAACCCTGTTCTACATCCTAAACACATTAATCGAAGAGCAAAATTCCAAAACTCACTCAGTCCGTTTGTTGTTGTGTGTGAGATGTGAGACGAGATCGTCAGTGACCTAAAGTCAGGCTTCAAGTGCTGGGAACCAAAACTCAGTCCTCATGTAAACAAAGAACTTTCAATAAAGTTTCCAAAACTTAGTCAACAAAAATGTTCTCAAAAACATATCCCGTGGACTGAGTGAATTCTCGCTTGTTCTTCAGTTAGGAATCATAAGAATTTTATTCTAGGCTCTATGTTTGCTTGGATTTCATCCCGCAAAGTAGCAAAAAATCAGGAAAGCATTTTGGCGATTTTCAATGCCGGCGATTCTCAGCCTAAATTTGGATCAGATTCAGCCCCGATTCTAGAATTAACCGATATAAACCGGTCTTGGGTCTGCAGCTGCTTAGTGCGAAACTAGTGAACAGTCAACCAATCCATGAAGCCAAACTGCAGATGCTTAATTTAAAATTCAGTCACATCCAATCAGATTTGTGCGATAGGCATTGACTGGCATAAATTGCAGAGTGCACTGTGCGCTTGATCACAACTCTAATTTAACCCTGTACTTGATATAGGGTCACGACTGAGCTGCCATGGTTACGGTTGGGTCGCGCTGCAAAAAATGTTGAGCCCCTATACCATGCTGTCGCTCGATTAGCCTGTCAATCAATTTTTAAAAATGTAAAGGTTGTTAACCAACAACAACAAAAAAGCTTACAGTGAGGTTTTTAGATATAATTTAAATGATCTCTGTATTATGAATGACAAACCCCATTTTACCATATGAATTTCATTTGCATAACATATCCATGTATTGCTTACATTGGCTCAGTCATTTGATAGATCGCCGATCTGCCTTTTATACAGATTAGCACTGAGGACAGCACTTTACTCGAGTTTTAATATAATCAAGTAACCAAATCCCATCGTTGCTGCCCTCAACAGAAAAAAAAAAGTTTTGTCTTAAGACCACAGAACTTGATTGCACGCTCCGTCACATGGGTTTGTCATTCTCATATTAGCAAGTGGTACAATATCGTGCCACAGTACTATGCAAAGACCTTCACACAGGGCGTGCGATTGTCAAGACCCCCGTTCCATCCACAGCCTGGAGCAGCGGAACCAGGCCCTGCAGGACGAGGTGGCAGGGCTGCAGTCCAGCCTGGACCAGCAGCGGCAGCGCCTCAGTGTGGCCGAGATGAAGACGCGCAACGCGGAGCGCGGTCGCGACGACGCCGACCGCCGCAACGCCGAGCTGCAGCACGAGATGGAGCAATTCTTCGACACCTTCGGCGAGCTCGACTTCGAGGCCAAGAAGACGGAGCGCATCCTGAAGAGCTTCTGACCTCCCGGGGGGGGGGGGGGGCGGATGGCGTCGCGGACGAGCGCCGGGCTCCGCGGCTCATGGTCAGGACGGCGCGACCAGAATTAAACAGCTAATCAGAAGGCCTTTGCTGTGAGAATGTCTGGACGTCTTCTCAGGATTTTGAATGACTTTTTAAATAAGCAGACAGGGTTTTATTGGCAGGGAGAGTAATGATTCTCAAGGTCCGACCACCAAGGCCCTACTGTGCTTTTTACGGCCGACCAGACAGATAGATGCATTCTAGCTTCTTCATCCCAACTCTCCAGGGGAATACGGCGAGACGATTAGTCCTTACTTAGTCACCAGGAATCGGTTAAGATGACTGCAGAGTCTGAATCATTCCAGGTTCTAACTATCCATCATTGAATCTCTACAAGTGCAGGGCTAAACCCACAAGTGCTATTATCCAGCATTGCAGTGCAGAGTAGATACAAATATCATTTTCACATTTAATTCATCCATTCACTTTACAAGCTCTTATCGGGTTGAGGGGCCTGGAGCCTATAACAGGCAGGGTGGGAGGCTGGGATGGACCCTGGATGGGTTTCTAGTCCATCACAGGGCATTTACAACCGAACAATAACTAGAGGCAATTGAGAGACGACAGTTTGATGAAGTGCAACTCCAAGTCATGAAGAACAAACGTCACACACACCGGGTGGAGATGGGGTCCAAACCCCCAACACTAGAGATATGAGGCGACAGCGCCACCTGCTGAGCGTTCACGTCACTCCACAGTGGAATTGATAGATATAAATATCAATAAAACAACATTCACGTTCCAGTTCTCTCTTTTTAAAAATCTTTATTTAGCAGTTTTGTTTAACGCAACATTCCTATGCACATTTTTTTTTTTTTTTTTTTTTTGCTTCACTGTAGTTGATTATCACTTTTGTTCACGTATATCGATATGACAGGGCGACAAACACAATGAGAAATAGTGTTCCAGTCCCGGAACTCTGTCGGGTCGACAGTGTTGGGCGACACCCCAGAAACAAGCAAAGAATAATATTAATTAAAAATAGCCTGTAAGAAAAAGGAGTGTAAGAACTGCTCAAGAAGAAAGTAGTCCCTCAGGATTTTATCTTAAATGAATAAAATAAACATGGTTCTTCCCTCTGATAACTCATCATTACTGGTACACCGTGCAGAGCTACCCTCCAAAACATTTCTGAAAATTCTGCTGCCAATCATGTCCTGAAAAAATATTAACGTGGGAGTGAGGGGGCGGGGGCTTAGTCCTCTGAGGAACGACTGCGGATATGAAGTTCAAAAGGGTAGAATCCATTTCCTTTGGAATGTTTTCGAGTGAGACTGTTTGGAAGAGACCTTAAACACCAGCTGCTGAAGACAGGGAAACTGAGAGAGTAACATGAACCAGTGAAACGAGGAGTGTTTGTGTTAAATGCCTTATCTAAGATTAAAATGATTGGGTAACAGTATGCAGATCTGGATTGTTACAGCATGCAGAGGAATCGGGGAAGCTTCTGGGTCAGCGACCCATCAACACACACCCCCAC
>JAODLC010000052.1:2771346-2793789 GCA_026781145.1 Hippopotamyrus pictus | reverse complement strand
GGGGGCTTGGCATGGACAGAGGTGATGCTGCAATGTGCAGAAGTGCCAACCTTAACATTAGCCAATGATATGTTTTGAATCGTTGAGTGACAGGGGAGGGGGCACTCTAGGGCCAATCAGCATTCAGTTGGGGTGAGTGTGCCTGTAGCTCCGCCCCTGTGTGTGGCCCTGGTCATGGCGGAAGGTGCCTAGGAACCCACTCCACAGTGCAGGAGATGTCCTAATGTCACTGTCACAGTGTCAAAGGGACGTCCGTCTCACCCTGTGGATGATGCCAGCGGAGTGGAGGTGTCGGATTCCACAGAGGATCTGGTACAGGAGGTAGGACATCCTCTCGTGGTCCAGGTCCATGTGGATCACCTGACACAAGCTGGCATCCAGAAGCTCCATGACGAGGTACCTGGGAGGCGGGAAAACCCCCTAGACGTCACCCTTTCTTTGGGTAGTGCAGAGTGCGAAGTGTGAACGCTGGTCTGTAAGGTTCCGCAGCTATGACTGACATCCCATGATGATAAACTGCCTCATAACATACACGACACACTAATTAAAGAACTGATTGGCTGAGGAGTCCTCACACCAGGGCTTGAGTAGCCGACCCAAAATTTATCCCAAAAACCGGCGTGCAAACTGTCCTTTTGCAGACAAGACTGGCCACCTAGGATTTAGCCAAACTGTCCAAAATACAACACATTTGGAGCCAGAAAACAGGTTCCAAATGTCCCTGGAGCAACTGGGGTTAAGGGTGTTGCTCAAGGGCCCAATTTTTCAGACAGCAAAGGGATTTGAACCCATAACCTTCCGGGCTTGGCTACAGATTCCTAACCCCTGGAGTTACACAATTCCCCAGGCTGATACAGAGGTAGACAAAAGTCAGACAAAAGCGTATAACTAGCTTGACAGAGACTGAACAGTGAGACTGACTTAAATGGCACTTAAAAGTGAATTAGGAGCTCAACACCTGCAGGGCAATACAAGTCCAAATGCAGTCTCGGATTTTTATAAGAACCAGCAGTGAATGCACCCAGGTGAGCTGTTCACCAAGAGTCGGAGGCTCGGGTGGAGTAGCTGCTCTTTCAGGGAGAGGCAGACCGCACCCTCCTCGGCAAGCTGGCCCAATCAGCCATCTTCAAAGGCATCCGAGCGCTCGGAACAGCTAATCTGTCACGGCAGATTAAAAGGTTCGAGGTGCCGTACGGTAAAGCCGTCAGCGAGGCTCCGGTTTCTCGCCCCGAGTCAGAGTCAGACGCCGCGCGCCAGACAGGCCTGGGCGCGTCGCGCACAGCGAGCATCAAAAGGCAAGTGCGCGGATTTTCAGAGCGAACCAGCTACAGACGCCGTCTCGCGGGACGGGATACCAAAAGGCTACGCAGCACAGCTGTTTATGCAAAGGAGCTGATCATTAAATCAATACATTTACACCTTATTTATTTAACAGCTATTTATATATTTAGTCAGACAGTCCCTGCACTAATATGAGGTTAAGGGCCTTGCCCAAAGGCACAGCGATGGGATTCGAACCAACAACCTTTTCGATCACTGGCACAAATGTCCTAACCCTGCGAGTCACATACTGCGCCCTACTGACAGTACACTGACAATTTAGAACTACTCCGCTACTTTAGATGCAATAAAGTATAACCATCTGGTCTTTTTTCACCTTCAAGGGCTATGTGTGTGGCGGGGGGGGGGGGTGCTTCACAGACCCATGTGACACAAGAGGGACCTTGATAGCAGAAAGCAGACAAGGGATTGCTTACAGGTCCTGGAAGTCCTCCAGTGACTTCTGCGGGGTGAAGACATTGAGCAGCCTAATGATCTGTGGGGAGACGAGGCAGAGGAAACACAGTGTTTGTTACTGTGGCCCAGGACCCTGGAGGGACCCCTAGGGGGGTGCTTGACGGCAGCGGCGGTGGGCACCAACGTTTTTGTGGTTGACGCATTTGAGCAGCACGAGTTCCCTGTAGGCCCGCTTGGCGTGGGTCTGGTTCTGAAAGGGCCGGCTCAGCTTCTTCACCGCCACGGGGATGCCCAGCACCGAGTCCAGCGCTGAGCTGTGAAGGCCAGTAGGGGGCGACAGAGGACATAACCTTTCAGCATACATCCCGGGCTGGCTCTATCCTTTCAGGACCCTAAGCAAAGCTTTACCTGGAAGCCCCCCCCCCCAGGACTACAGATCATCATTTGGGGACCTGGGCCTATCTGCCTAAAGCCAGCCATGTTGTGGTCTGCACTTAAACCTTTTCATTTGACGTATAAGTTTTTCCATCCATCCATCCATAGCTGCTTTCTATACTCAGCCTCTGCACTCTCTTTGCGGAGGACATCCCCAAAGCTACTTATTATTATTATTATTATTATTATTATTATTATTATTATTAATTATTCTTCGTCATTAATGGGCAGCTGCCCAGTTTGCCGACGCCAGGACCGGACTCACCAGACGATGCCCTGCGCCCCGGATCCGATGGGTCTGAGCTGCTGGTACCGTTTCAGCACCGTGAAGGTGGAGTCCCCCACTTGGACGCTGTAAAAGTTCTCCTCCTCCTCGCTCATCGCTCCTGGGCGCCGCGGTCCACCTCAGGCAAGTCTGAACCTACGGCCAAAACAAACACACAGCCCATTACGTTCTCCGGCACCTTCCGGGGTTTGGATCAGGACCAGTGACACAGGGCCACCTCTCATTCTGCTCTCCTGCCGGGTCCTTCACCCCAGGGTGTGGCGACAGAACCAGAATCCAGAACCACATCCTGCCCGCTTACTAACGAGAGCTACGCAACCCATCCTTCACCCGGTGTACTACAGAGTGACAACTTTATAATGAGGCTGCATGAGCAAGCGCAGAAGGCTCTCAGCGAGGAAGCTTGGACTGGTATCTTTCAGCGCACTGCTAAACAAAGTACAGCTACTTAGTCAAGCAACTAGTGCTATATTCATGGCGAGAGCAGATAGATATTAAACTGAACAACCAAAGGGGCAAAAACGTCATAAATAAGAATATCATAAGACATATGAAACAATCTAAATGTGATGCTTAAGACTAGCTTTCTATGGAAAAAAATCTATCAAAGCCTCTGGCTTCTCATTACTAAAAACCTTAAAAGGCCAGTAAACGGTAACCACGCCTAAGGGAGTTCAAGGCGGGACAGAGGGAACTACGGAAGCACAAGCGGCAGGGCATCCTGGCAGGAAGGCAGAGCTGACAACACCTCGTTAATAAATCAAAATAATACCGTCCCGTCATCTCGCCCCCATCTGAAACAAAGCACTTAAAATCAAGAATAATTTCTTTAAATAACTGCCATTATCCACAGATTTTACACAGTGCCTTGGGACATAAAGTGGGCAAATGTTTGCACGGTAATAACCGTCACTCATAACGTCACTCATCACCCTAAGTGTCCGAATTTCCCCACCACGACGCCCACGTGTACTTTGATCATCTTCCGCTGATGCCACTCGATTAAAACTCAGATTTAAATATCACGTTAGCTGCAGCTCAACGTGAAAATGCTCTCGGTAACTACTGTCAGGTGCGTGATGAAAAATTAAGGAGGTAATACACCTTTAAGTGAGTCACACCAAGTGGCCCTTCAATAAAAAAAAAAAAAAAACACAGGACATTAAAGTTGTCACTCAAGCATCCTGTCAGTTCCTTCGTCCCAAACAGCAAAGGGTACCTACGCAACAAGCATATCCGTCATTTCCAAGCTTATCCATATCTGACATGCCAGCATCTGCTCGCGCGATTGGCTTAAAACCAACAATCCTTATCTTTATTGGATAAAAATATCTGTACCTTAGCGGCACAGGGAAGCATTCTGCTCTAACATGTGTTAATCTGCCCTCAGGCCACCTGCAGACAAATACTCAGTAAATGTTTGGAAACTCTTTCTCTAATTTCCATCTTACTGTAGCAATCATCACAGCTGTGGCTCAAACTCCCCAGACTGAAGATTATAAATCTGGAGTCTTTCTACAAAGAATTCATTATTGGCACCAAACTCATTATGTGGATTAAAACAATTGTATGCTTTAGCTCTTCTACAGGACATTTGTCCAATTAACCCGAGAGGATCAGGATGACAGACTTCCCTCCTCATAAGCTGTCCTGCTGTTAGCTGATGCCCAGAGTCTGCATCTTCACTGGTTGGCTATTCACTCCCAGTCAATGGTGCCCAAAGAATCACTGCAAAAGTACCATTTAAAAAAAGAAAAGAAAAAAAAAAATCAAATGGTGACACAAATTCCAGTTGGTCAACGATCTCCCCTCTCAAACACACAGGAATTTAGTAATGGGGATAAAGATTACCACGGAGCAAAAAAGATTCAAGGAGAACACAAACATACAGAAAGAGGCAGAACATTAAAGTGTGTGAAACGCTGACATAAGACGCTCGCTAAATCACTCGTCTTAATCTCTCTGTCTGCATCAGATTTACCTCCCCAGAATCAGTACGTCACGTATGAGCAAACCGTGATTCTGCTCGTCTGCCTGCACGGATGCTACTGACCCTGAACGTTAAGAGAAATAAAGAATAACATTTAAAAAAAGACGCCGGCTCCTAACGATCGCTAATCTGAGCTGAATATCCTCTCACCGCTGGCCGCTGGAACAGGACTACATGTGACGACGGATTTAACAGTCTGAGGACTGAGCGCGACAACACAAGCGGGCGACGTGGGTATTATAGAGGGGGAGGGGGACATTACAGACCTGTACCCCCAGTTACCTGCCCTCAGACCCAACACCAGTTCTGTTTCCCCAACACTGGCGACGAGAGGCTGATTTTCCCAGTTAATTCCATCCTCCCGTTCCCACTGCTGTGTGGATCTACCAACCTCTCCATCAGGACCTGCCCAGTGGGTTTGGTCACAGGATGGATGCTGTACCATCACCATCAGTAACCCCGCAGCAAACTGGGAGCACAGCCTTCCCAAAGCCCATATATAACCACCACGTGTACGGCGGGAATTTACACCACAGATTCTGATAATCGTATGGGCCAAGTTTAAGGTAAAGTTATTACCGGACTGTGAAATAGGATTGTTGTGGACTTTAAGGGGGGACTTCGCTGGACATAATGCCCCAAGGGCTGTAGATGTGAAAGGCTGAGTTAATGTATCACCCTGAGTGGATCATTCAGTCCTGAAACAGTTAAAGAGTGAGAAAAGCAGAGAAAGGGTTAAGGGGCCATAATTTATGCCCCTGGCTGGATGGATGGATATAGTGTGACAGTCATCACATAGCAGGAGAGCGGTAAACTTACTATGGCTGATTAAACACAGAAAAGCTTTTTTAGACAAGCTGCATACTGTAATGCAGGGTAAGTGCACAATTACCATGACATTACAGACAGACAGAGATAAAAAATAATGGTGCCTACACCTAAATGATGAAAAGTATCCAAATTATAACAAGACATGGCTCAGACATAAATGCTTTACAGGCAAATATGCTTCTTACCAAGGGCTCAAAACTGATACGCCTTAAACAAGTCGACAAGTACGCCGACCCATCATAGTATGTCCAACGATTTTTTTTTATTTTATTTATTTTTTATTTTTTTTTTAAGTATTGCGTTTTGATTATTCTGTCCAATCGGGCACTTGCAGAGAGCATTGACATAATATGTGAAAATGAAGCGGAATTCTTCACAATAAAGTCTGCGTCTTCTCTCTGTCTTTGCGTGGATTTCCTCCTGCACTCCAAAAACACTCACTTATGAAAATTTGCCATCTTTAAATTGCCTTTGCGCGAGTACGTCTGCTCGTGCGAACCCTGTGAGGCCTGGCATCCCCCCCTCTTCTATGCTGTGCTTCCGGGGAAAAGCTCGAAACTCACTGTCGCCCTCTAGTGGACAGGCAGTATGGAAAACAGAAGGATACATGGTTTCCTATTTTCGTTCATGTATATTGTGGGTTAATTAAGCACAGTCATCTACACAAGCGTTGTAAACGGCCATCATATTATGAATATATTAAGCGATTTTTTTTTTGCGTGTTAACGAGTAAGCAATAGCAGTCAGGGCAAAATAACCATCACACGCAGCAAACGCGCCAAAGCTCACTATAAAAACATTTTCCCTCTGCATTCTAACACATAAAACATAAATGATTCATTTTAAATCAGAGAAGGAAAATCCTAAAACTTAAGTTATATTAAATAGAAATGCAGTTTGGTGGAAGATTTTAAGATCAGACTCTCGTGAACTCTTTTGCAGACAGACATAATTATACCTCAGGAAAGGCAAATGAAAAGCATCTGGACACGTTTGATTTGTGGGAAAAAGTCCTATGTAACATGCAATATTTTTGCTGAAAATGTTTAATATCTAATTAAAAAAAAAAAAAAAAGATCTAATATGAATTTAGTATCAATCAGAATTTCAACAACTAACAAATACTTAATTGTAGGGGAGAGATGCAACTTCCATTAAAGAGGAGTTAATCCAACATTGCATCAAATATTGTTCCTCTCATGCAGAGAGACGTTTCATTCTAAGTATATCCCCCACCCTAATAAATGACTTTGACAAACTGCACGTGACATTTCCTTTCCCAACCCTGTAGCTGCGGAGAGCGCAGATTCCGATTCTTGGTTTTCCGTCTTTTACCAAAATGTGCTTCAAAAAATATTAAGATGGGCAAAAATCAAAACAAAAACATGTTTTTTTTTTTTTTTTTTAAAAAAAGCAATCATGTTAAACGGGATTATTCCTCTTCCTCTCTGTTCCTGGCAGCAACATGTGCCCGTTTTTAGTGTTAAAACAGTTAACGCTCAAAGCTGGGCGTGTCTCCAGCCTCAAACAGAAAGAAACGCCGCACCGGGTACAATGATCTCAGATGTTATTGCGAATTTTTGCACAGTATAGTGGAAGCACATGTAGGTTCATTGTAACTTAACGAAGAATAACAATTACAACAATTATAACAAAGTATCTAACTCCGACTGCTGCGATTTCTTTCTAACATTTTCCCGTTAAAGCGTTACGAGTCTCGCCTCCACGCAACTCCCCCCTTCTCAGCCTGTTTACATGTCCGACCAGGATAAATGTTACTTTTAATACCAGCTTTTGTCCTTCCACGGCGATCGGTGCAAAAACAGACCCGGAGTGACTAACCACGGCCGCGCCGCCCGGACCCGCACAGCCCCAGCCGGTAAAGCATGAGTCACGGCGGCAGAGTTAAACCCATCACACCGCCGCCCTGTGATAAAGGCTGCAGGCCAGCAGACATGTCCGTGATTATTAAACCCAACACGTTAATAACATCCGCCTTAACTCCTCCTTGGGTTCACGGCAGCGCGATGCCGGAACTGGTTTTCCGAGCGGGGCGCGATCCCCCCCTGCCTGTCCCCCTTTCGGCTCCGGCCGCCGTCAGGACCGCGGGCTTCGCTCGCAAGCTGGGGCGGCCGCCCGGGGCTGCTTCGCCCCTCCGAACCTACCTTCAGCCGTGGATCCTCCGGGGACACGCTGCCGAGGGCCGCCGCCTCCGTCTCTGCTCAGCCGGAGCGGGAGGCTCGCCGAGTCCGACTCGAAACTTGTGTCAATGCCATGATTAGGGGCGGAGGTTCGGGGTCGGCACGGGGACGGCGGGCTGACGTCAGCACGCAGCCGCCGGCCGCATCGCCAAGTTTCCCTGCAAAGCAGAAAGTTAACGCGCAGGGACAGGCTGCTCTTAAAGCCCATCTTTTATTAAAAACGCCGTTATTTAACGCGCACGGGACGGCTGGAAACAAAAACGCATGCTTTCGTTTGCATTTCAGTACCGGTTCTGGCCGATGTGGCGCCCTAGGCGAGCATCACCGCCGGCGCCCTGCATCCGAGGCAAAGTGTAATTGGCTGGCAAGTCGGCGCCCGCTAAGAATTCGTCCGCCTATGTCATCAGTAGGATTGACCCACCCTACTTATCGGTGACATGTAACCAAAGGACTGGGCTTCGGATCACTATAATGGGGAATGACTGTTCCAAGCATGAGAACCATCAGATGGAAATTGGTTTTAAAAAATGCAAACTGCCTGTACAGATGACTCACTGTGGTGCTGCTCTCGTTCCTCTGAGACATTATTGTCACCTTGCAATCCACGCTGAGTACAGTGGACCCTCGAGTTACGAACTCAATTCGTTCACGAGGGCTGCAGTCATAAGTCAAGACTATTTTCCCCATAAGAAATAATGGAAATACCCATAGTGCAAGCCTCCCAAAGCACCCCTTACCTAACTTTTCGTGATAAAAAAAGGTTGTATAATGTGCATAATTTACCAAAAACACCAATAAATTTCCTAGCAGTCACCAAAATGTTATAAAATGTGCCTTAGCCTACCAGAAACAACCATTTCATACGCATTCATCGTTTCGAAGTGGCGTGTGTCATTTTCAGAAGCCCTTTTATCCCAATGGCTCACCATCTCAGCTCTTTGTTCACAGCCACAACAGACGGACACACGTTTTGGCCTCGACCGGCGTTCGGGTCGTAACTCAAGACTTCGGTAAAAACTCAGATTTTGGTCGTAACCCGAGTTGATCGTATGTCAGGCCGGTCGTAACTCGAGGGTCCACTGTATTATCCTTTACAGATCCGAATAATATTAACAATTTAAGACAATTAGGGCTAGTATAATGTAACACCAATAATACTGTGCCGCAGCAAATAGCGTCACGGCTAATCAACTGGAATGTGATGTAAAGCACCATTAAACGTCAGAGCCAGATTCCTCCGTAAGCTGTACTTCATCACAAAAAGGTGCGAAAGCACAGCAAAGTGGCCCCAGTGGCCTAAGGGACAAGGCACTGGCCCCCTAAGCTGGGGATTGTGGGTTCGAGTCCCGCCTAGGGTGCCATTGTTTTAAATGAATTCCCCTCAGAATCAATAAAGGATTTGACATAATCATAGGAGATCCAAGTGCATGAATATGCTTAAGTATCCAGAGACTTGAAATGTTAATGAGTAGTTGGCAAAACGGAAGGAAAATCACTCCCCAGGAGCAAGACTGATGGCTTCTTGGTGAAACATTCTGGAATAACATGGCCCATCATACAGAGATTTCTATGATTTATTTGTTGACCTGACAGCAAATTCCAGACAGCACTGTTTCCTTACAGTTAAACAGCACAAATTTAAAAATGCCTTTTCATCCTTTGATTATAGCCTGATAGTATGTGTGTTAGAATAAGTTTAAAAATAAAACAGAACTGTAACAGTGCACATAATGTATCTTTGTTAATACAGAAAACTTGATACATCAGAATTCATTAAAAAAAAAAGAAATTTAACACGTTATGTTTGGCTGTGTAAGTCACAGCTAATAATAAATATCTACATACATATATAAAAAATGAATTTACTAGAGTTTGATGCAAGGTACACATTTATACACAGAACATTCTACAGCCATAACAAAGGACTGATTACACTGATGACAGAATTCAGATCTCTGGTTATTGAAATAACAGGACGACAGAGCAAGGAATTTTCTTCTTAAATCACAGAACTACTTTGGTATTGTCTCTTGAGCACTTTCTCTTGAAAAAACCAAACTACTAGTGCGGGAGAACAAGCAAACATTAGGCCAATTTTGATATGTACTTTCATCGTCAAACAAATTAATAATTGACAGAAAACTCCATTAAAGGACAAAAAAAATGGCAACTAAGAAAACTAGCCCATATATGCATCTCTAATTTTTCTCTTCAACCTTTATTTCATCCATCACCCATCTATCCATCCATTTTCTATACCTCCTTGTCCTACGCCGGATCACGGGGGTCCTGAGCCTATCCCGGAAGCTATGGCCACAAGGCAGGGAATAACCAAGGATGGGCTACCAGTCCGTTTTTTCTATTATAGTGCCATAAATTCTGGTTGAGGGAATACAGCATTATTTACATTTTGGGTGTATTTCAGGGTTCGATCCAGCTGGGGGCGCGAGAGAGACAGGATGTCTGGGACTACTGGGATCAGTCTATTTAGTGAGCACGAATCAACAGACATACCAGGCGCTATGGCGACGCTACGCTAACCGGCGGCGGAGGGGCGTGGAATGGTCAGAAGCCGGAGGGCGTGAGCACGTTCAAGTCGCGCGGCTTGAGGTTATGCGAGCGGGGGGGCTGCCTCCTGGCCTCCATGCCGGGGATGTCCAGCTTGGGGGGCTGCAGGTTGGCGGGGTCCTCAGCCAGGCGGGTGGCCTGGACCTTCATCACCTCCATGGGTGTGGGCTTCTGGGCTCCTCGGTAAGCCTGGAGCGCAAAGCCCCCTGCGGAGGACGGAGGGAGGGAGAACGGCAGTCAGGGGGCAGCGATCAAAATGCCATTTTTAGTGGGTATTACTCAGAACCCGGGTATCTGTTTTACAAAACTATTTCACTGCAGGAGCAATATGCAGACTGGGGCTGTGTGGCCCAGCGAGTTAAAAGTCCATGTCCATGATCTGAAGGTTGTGGGTTCGAATCCCGTGGACTCCATCAAGCAAAGCCCAAATTGCTCCGATCCTGCACTGTAACCCCCAAACACGCTCTCACCTGTGTATGCGGTTGGCTCATAGTGAGCAAGATGGGACAAGCGAAAAGAATTTCCCCGTCGGCATGAAAAAAGTATCACTACATGATTCTATCCTCTCACGCCTAAATATGGGCCATTTGTGAGTGAGTTCTTACCTGGGTCAGTGGTGGACTTGTGGACCGCAGGGCGCGGCCCAAAGACACTCCATCGGTCGACGGCCCCTCCCTCGCCGCCGCTACCTGCGGCGGTGGGATTAGTGCTGCCAAATTCTGGGGGAATGGAACCCTGGCTGAACCAGCCCCTGCAATTCACAGCAAGACCAGAAGGGGGCGTGATTGTTAATGGTGAGGACCAGTAACCCGAAAGCTGCTGGTTCAGCGACCCCTGTCGTTTCCTTAAGGCAGTTCTTCGGCAAAACGCAGAATTGGGCGGTCGAGCGCGTTTTGAGAGGACCGCAGACTTTGGCTGTCACGGGGGGGGGGGGGTCATTCGCACCTGCGTTTTGGCTTGGGGGACGACTGTGGGGTGGTGTTCGGCGTGGACTGCGCCGAGCTCGTCTGCCTCTCCTCTTTGGACTCCTGAATCTTCAGCTTCTGCAAGAGAGGTCAGCGTGACGCCGATTCCCTGGAGGCGGCTGAACGTGACGGCAGGTTCAGGAACAACAGAGAGCGGAATCTGTAACTCTGACCTTGTGTGCTCCCGGTACAGGAGACAGATCAGTTTAGAGTTTCACTGTCTGTACAGAGTCTTCCAATAGTTATAAGAACATTATTATACATGTAAATTATATACAATTAGCATCATGTAAATCAAAATTATCTACATACATACTTCCATAAACAAACTATTCTGCAAAGTCAACTCTTTCATTCACGACGAATAAATTCTATGCCAATGCGAGTACATCTGTCTTCCCTATCATAATGAACATTATTTGTATTCCTTTGCCTCCAGTAAAACCAAGAAAATGCTGACGGAAAAGGATAACCGCTTTAAGCAAAAACTAAAATAATGCGGAGTAAAATTAGCCCCGGGCCGCATTAAGCTTTTACTTGGAACAAAACGTCCGGTCAATCCCCCTGCGAAAACGATCGTCCTAAAAATACAATACAGCGCTCACGGATAGACTCGGGACTCGGGACCTTAATTCTGTAAAAATCACACATTTACTGGTTTCATAATAAAAGTCTATCGACGAGCGACGTTTAACACATCGGCACACAAATTCTTCACAAACTTTTTTGTTTTAATGAGCGTCATAATTTTTTTGACTGACCCATTCAGCTCTGTTCTTGCCACTTCGCTATTAATTGCAGTTGTAGTCACTGGCTCCCAAAGGGATACTAAACACAAATGTTTGGTGTTTTATGTTATTGCAAAAATGTTACTCATTCAAAAGCCCCCAATGACATTCAATGGACTTTGCAACTGGGAACAGCTCTTCCAATTTGGGTTCATTACTACCCGAGATGAACGTTTTATGAAAAATCACCGGTTGTTTCAAATGTGATTAGTCATTTGTTGAAAAAAATATTATACGTGGTGATTTTTGTTATAAAATCAATAAATTAGCAATATTTTTACAGAATTAAGCAGGCAGCCCAAGACTTTCTCTGAGTACTGAATATATCGACTGGGGGGTTTCAGCAATACTGCAAAATCTTGGTTTCAGTGGTGTGAGTGGCTGTTTGGAAAACAGCACAACCCCCCCCCCCGATCTCCCCACTGACAGCGAGCATCAGACATGGATGGGGGGGGGCTGGGGAGTGAAGGGCCTTGATTCCTGCCACTGGGACGCTGGCAGGCCGGGGCAGGCGTGTCCCGTCACTCTCTCCGGACACTTAAGCGCTCGGCAGAGTCACCGCGCCCCCCACCCATCTGCTCCCCCCACACCCAGGCTGACAGCAGTCGAAAGACACAGGAAAACTGACGACTGGAGCCATCGTGCGGCAGGACCGGGGAGCCCCCATTTAGAGAGAGACGCACTCACATGCAGACTCTCCGCCATGCGGTGGTATCGAGCCTCCTCGGCCGCCAGCCCCTTATGGGGCGTGTAGCCGGCGTCCGTGAGGCCAGCCTGCATCTCGAACCTCTGTATGCTCTCCTGGGTTTGCTCTAGAGAAGGGGGGGGGGGGTGTTAAACCGGGCAGCGGAATGCTATAGCTGGGCACATCACATGCTGTCGCTATGAATGAGTGAAGGAAACCTGCTCCCCAAGTGGGCACTACTGTGGCCCAACGCCGGCAGGTTGTGAGTTCGATTCCCAGGCCACCTCGAAATGCGTTTCTTCACCTTAATTTGATGTCTTTTGTTTCTTTTAGCTTTCACTGAATTACAAGTGTCTGCGTGTAGCATGTAATGTACTGGCGTCATCACCTGTGCTTAACGAGAAGCTCCGTTAAGCGTGCCACACCGAATAAGCAGTCATGCAAAATGTATTTGTACAAATGCATGAAAGACGTGACTTGCGACGACGGCAAAAATTTACACCACACACGCTGGCCCTACATGCACCATGGCTGTTTCTTATGAAGCGAACTTCACTACTCACTGGTCATGAGGGAGTTCATGATGATGGAGGACGCTTTGGCCTTGACCACCGGAGTCTGGGAGGCGACGACGGAGGCGGCAGAGTCCGAGCGGGAGCCCTGAGTGACGGAAGCTCCAGGTTCGTCTTCCTGAGGTTACGCACATTGAGGGATAAGGTTTGATCTGCCCTTAACGTACACAGCACTTACACCGTCCTCTTGGAATGGCGCGTGGAGCATTAGAGATATGAGCAGAGAATGGCATGTATAGTATGAGAGATATGAGCAGAGAATGGCATGTATAGTATGAGAGATATGAGCAGAGACACGACGCCCTTTACAGAGGACGAAGATCGATTGCTGGATCTTAAGAGGAAACAGGACAATTGCAAGGGCCCCCGAGTTACAGGAGCCTTAAACATTTCAGAGCATAAATGGATGGGTCTGGGTACCACTGGGAGAATGTACAGCTTATCATACAGGTCATAACAATAACAAAAACCACAACAAAACAAAAACCACAAAAACAACAAAACAAAAATAACAAAAACAAACATCACGATCCATTCATCTCTCCCTCTCCTAATCACTTATCCCAAGCGGGACTGATATTATAATTATTATCAGAGTCATTATTAGCATCTTTATTAGTATTATAAGGGTCGCTCCCCCCAGCCCAGCTCAGAGAGCGATGAGGAGAGCCGCAGCACCTCTGCCAAACGCTGGAATTTCCTCTCTGGAATGACGGGCCTCTTCCACAGGATGTTGACGTTGATGTCAGGCGGTGGGGGCGACATGGGGGCCTCCAGGGCGTCGTCGTAGCTCAGGCCCCGGCGCGCCATTCCCAGCGGCAGCGACATGCCCCCCAGCAAGCCCTCCGGTGCGTCCGACTCGAGCGCTGGCAGAAAAACAAGAGAGACGACACGCGCCGGCGTCTATAAACAGACGGGGTGGAGCGCGGTCCGGATTGAGGAGCACGTCACAAACCGGTTCCTCGATTAACCGTGAAACCTCTGACTAACCATACAGGCCTCCGTGTTACGACACCAAAGAGTGAATCTTACACACCTTCAGCCCACTTAGAACTACAACACTATTGAGACATAATATGTACCGAAAATGTTTTGCAGACTCATTTTTCACTTCTATTTGCTCTGTTAAAGCACAAAAGTCAGTTATACAGAAAAAAACACACACCTGCGGATCAGCCGACACCAAGAAAACGGGCCACAAAAGCACCGTGCAGCCGTGAGTAATGCTTGACGCTGGGGGTGACTCTCCACGGCGGCAGAACCTCCGCTATACACACGTGTAGATGCAGAACCTTCTAGTGTCTTTGGTGAGCATGCCAAATATGAATATGTAAACCAATACGTGTATGGATGGACCTACACCCTCAGCAAAAGACAAGCAGGTGTGACACAGACTGCCCCGGCCCAATGCCTTACCTCGCATCTCACCCGATCTGGAGACCATTGTCACGAGAAGCAGCCCAAATTATCGCAGGCTGTGACGAACACGATAAGTCGACCCGGTCGGCTGACAGATCGGAACTCCGCCTGCGGACATGTTGGACACAAAGGAGAGCGAGGTCACAGGCGTCGTCAATAAGAACACTAAGGAAATAACGCTGTGATGGACCTGATAACCTCACAGTCCTGATAACCTCACAGTTACGATTCACGTGCTTCATCTCCTTCAGGTAGCAGCTCTGATCTTACAAAGCAGAATGAACTCTCCCACAATCAGTATTCCAGTGGTTCTCAAACTACGGTACAAGCAGCACCTCTCGAGTGGTACCACCGGCGGTACACAGGAACGCCCCCTAGTGGCATGCGAAGGTATCAGTGCATTATATCACGCAGTAGGGGTGTGACAGCTTAAGTTTTACCATTGAAATCCTCGTCCAACAAGTTCTATAATACTCTATTAATAATCTTTTCTATAATACTTTCATGATGTAATATTATGACAAAACACTTTCACAATCCCCAGCTCTGTGTGTGTGTGTGTGTTCAGTTTGCATTCCCTGTAATTGACTGGCATCCCATCCAGGGTATACCCCTGCCTTCTGCCCCGTGCCCCCTGGGATAGATTCCGGGCCCCCCCCTACGACTCTGCATTGGACAAGTGGTTGGAAGAGCGATGGATGGATGGATATTACTGCCACATTGGTGGCGACATACACACTGTCCCTTGTTGCCACTTCGCGTCAAAACTGAATAGTATGGCAGAGCAGCGACGCAGGAATCTGACCTCGCTGGAGAAGCAGGCAGAGGTTATAACTGCAGGCCGTATTCAGAGTGTCGATTCATCCACCGCGGGGCCTGCAGACAGCGGCAGAACATGGTGCGAGAAGCGGAGGTGGACAGGTGCGAGACCTAGAAGGAATAAACCAAGTTAACCATCGACGGGGGGAGACGGACACACACACACACACACACACACACACACACACACACACACAAAACCAGACAAATCCGGTCACACCCTGTTCCACTCCCCACACAAGCAGCTTTTCTGCAGCATCAAAACAGTTTAATGCTCACAATGAACTGGCTAACTGAACCCAGGAACCAAACGTGCTATAAATACATATAATATAGGTATCTATTCTTTTGTGAGAAAGGCAGGAGAAAAGGAGAATCTGATCTGGTTACTGCCAAATAACTGGGCTTTATTTAAGATTAATCATAGATATAGGAAGACTGAAGTGACGGATTTCAGTTCAAGGGGAAGCTGATACTGACAGCTAGTTGGATGTCAGTGACCTAAATTTCAGGATGAATACATAAGAGAAGCAGTATAAATGAATTTAATACCGGTTTCATTTGACGGCATTCAGTGCTGATCTCACCTCGTCCGACCCGAACCCGTTTACATCCCCTGGGAATATGACACGCAGCTCGAATGTGACCTTTGGAAGTCCCGCAGAAAACAAAGGCCTAGTTTGTCTCTCTAATATATTAGCTTTGAACAGAGAACTAGTCAAACATGGAGGATTTTAAACAAATACGGTCACGCGTCGGCGTCTGTTTATATCTTAATTGTAAAAGTTATCATTTGCATGTGTGGTTTCGTGGTTCGGTAAACGCCATTTGTTTGTTTGTTTGTTTTCATGGCAACCAGTTGAAGCTTAAAACAAAGATATCGATGTTGTATCCAGATGATCCATTTCATTACTGAAAGCGAAACATTTTAAAACATGACCTT
The DNA here is from genome assembly GCA_026781145.1 of Hippopotamyrus pictus. Classification (NCBI taxonomy): domain Eukaryota; kingdom Metazoa; phylum Chordata; class Actinopteri; order Osteoglossiformes; family Mormyridae; genus Hippopotamyrus; species Hippopotamyrus pictus. The sequence continues at coordinate 2,777,550 of JAODLC010000052.1, read as the reverse complement.
AAACGATTATAACGGGGAGATTTCAAAATATTCACGCGGTTTTCCTGCACTTGCATTCATTATTATTATTACTATTATTATTATTATCATTATAAGTATTATTATTATTATTATCATCATCATTATTAGCAATGCTAGCTGACTGCACAGCCCACTTCCCCTCGCTGTCAGGTGCCGGCCAGGGCTGGCGGCTCCCGGTGCAGCATTTCACGGAGGCCGGTGGATCGAACAGAAACGTTACCTGGGCAAACATCAGGTGGCCGGATAGATAGATCCCTGCCAATCTCGGACCGATGATAATAAATGCAAACCGCTAACGGCGGCCCCACCGCCTGCTTGGCATATGCAACACAGTACGTTAAAATGGCCCTGAGCGATTACATTTAATTACAACGAGACTGAAGCGATGGACTCACTCAGCGAAACGTGGCACGAACGCCGTCCCTTCCGCACTGGCTGGCTAACAGCGCGGCATCGCCAGCCGGGCACGCAGTAACGGTATACCAGCAGTATAATTCCGGACGCTTTCGGAAGAACCGCACCGATCTTCAGCCATGACTTCCAGTTTCGACACGGGCGGGGTCACGCGACGCGCGGTGTGGCCGCAGCCCGAACTATCGCGAGATTTACCGCGAGATTCACGCCTTACCTTAAACGCCCGCGTGTTACCGGAAGGGGCCCCAAGTGCCGTCGGTGAGTTTAGTTTTTCACGCTCTGCGCTGCAGATGTTGCCCGTGCTACAGCTATTCGTACCGCTGTAACTTTTTTTTCCAGAGTAGTATGTAGTTTATTATTATTTTTTATTAAAGATCAACATTAGTTATCAGATTGCTGAGTGCAACTTTCTGCAGCGATTTCGTATTAATAATAAAGGTAGGCTATTGATTGTTTATAGTTAACTGTTGTTTTTCGTTTAAAAAAATGGAATCTAAATTTCATATTTATATGTGAAGGTCATAGTATATTTATTATATTATGTACACAAACATTCAGAGTGGTCGCAGAATTTGTACCTGATTATGTAATCTATCTAGGCAATAATTACTGTTAAAACATGTAGGTTATAGTTATAGTTGAAAGTGTGATTTTCCCTTCCACTCCGCTTGAGCCTGGGTGAACCTGGAATCTAAAAGGCGAAGCACAGGGCATCCTGAATGCAATCGCAGTCCACCAGGGGGCCCACACTCATTCAAAGACACCAACCGATCTGAACTGAAATCAGCCGTACCTTATGTTATCTATCGATCCCCATGTCATATATACACACACAAACCAAATCCTGCCATTTAAACCCTATTCGTGGCTGTGCATTCATTTTCCGGGCTTCCTCAATCCATCTTCTAACCCTTCATTCTGGACAAGGTAATGGATATTATTTTCTAAATACTTATCCAGAGATAGGTATCGGTGGGTTGGAGCCTATCGCAGGACAGGGGACACCTTGGGTCATCAATAATCAATAACACAGTAACTGTAAATTATTAAGAACACTCTGTGGAGCACACAATACAAGGACCTGGAGCAGATAACATTGTTCTCTGGATCATATGTGTGTGATATATCATAGTTCTATGTTTCCCATGTCCGTATTGCTCCGTGCCCCCTAGTGGGTATTGAGGACATGACACTAGTCTGCAATGACCTCTGTTCAGTGAGTCTGTAACTCATAATTTTATCGCATTTAATAGTCTAGTTTTAGTCTTGCCCTTATCATCTGTATGGGAAGAGAGTGTCTGCTTTTAAAGAGGAAAAAAGCACTCAAAATATAAAAACCCAGTTTATTCATTTAAAATGCGCTGACCAGCAAAGGACGGAGATTCCAAAGAAAATATAAAGGGCGAGTCACAGCGAGAGCTGACTTCTGTTAAAGTTAACACGTTAGTTTATAATAATATAATATAATATTTAGTACTTATCAGCATGTAAAAAGTTATTCACCACATGTCACCCTGTTTGACTTTAAATGTAATCTCCGTGCTAGTGCGTCGTAATAGTCTTCATCATACAACATAACAATAATTTCAATAACTTCCAACCAACTATCAATTCGAGAATGTAACAGAACCGCCTCCCCCAACTGTTGACATGATCACACGGGGATCAGTCTCCCGTTTTACTGTAAATAAATTGCGGTCCAGTTATTTTTCCATGCAATTCGCATGTCGTCTCCACTGGAGCGCCAGCCGCCCTCTGATCGCCCCCACGTGGAGCGAAACAGTACTGCAGACCTCTTAGTCATCGGTCCTTGTCAGTATCAGATCGTTCTGTTTCACCTTTGTACGTATTTGTTGCCATTCCCGTCATTCTTCGGCAGATATGATGAGCAGGTTCATTAAAACTGCAAGTGATGTGACCTCAGTAGCCTCTGTCTACGAGCTCCTGATGGAGAAGCTCATTAATCGTCTCACGCACAGCAAGCGTGACGACATCTCCACTTTCTGTCGCTGCTGGCCGCCGCTTAATTATCTGCTGTGAAATTAACAGTTCAGTGTAATTAAATATCTTTAATCCATCTTTAATAGTCACTTCAGTCGGGACCCCGGTGATTTAGGGTTAGTCACAGAAGGCATGGGGTTCACCGGTACAGGCGTGTGGGACGCGACCCCAACTGATGGCGCTGACTATAGTGAATATACGCTACTTAGCAGAAGACATGAAAGCTGTCTGAGTGTTCTGCAGTCTGTACTTGTCACCAGTGTCACTGGTTTTTCAGCTGTGATTAAAGGAGGCAGTGCATGACTCAGCAGGTCAGGCTGCTGTGCCCGTAATCCAGTGGGTGGCGCTTCAAACCCCCCCAGTCCGCAGAATGATGTCACTGCTGGGACCTTCGCCGTGGCCCTTAAAGGACAGTTCACCCCAAAACTGAAAAAGAGATGTATTAGAGGGGCTTTAACGCTGTCTATCCATTAAGGTTGTTGTGCTGCAAATTCCACACACCAGTTATTTCACTGCACAGACGATATCGCTGGGGAGCTCATGCTCATATCTTCTGCGCAGTGATGCGATTGGTGTGCGGAGTTCAAAGCAGAACCGCCTAGATTGACAGATAGCATTAAAGCCCCTCGAAAACACATCTTTTTGCAGTTTTGGGGTGAATTGCCCCTTTAACCCCCAGTCGCTCGCAGGACTGACTGATCCTCCTCTCCCAATTGTAGGTTGCCGTGGGTAAAAGTGCTCGCTAAATAAATGTATTTGTGGGTGAATACTGCGAGAAAAGGGCATGGCTACCTCCATTCCCTCATATTTCTGCAATGGCCGGCAGCATCCTGGCCTGGAGCCTCTCTTCCTTCCATGCGTTGCGGCAGTCGGCGACCCAGTGGGAGATGACCGAGTTGTCGTCCACACGGGCGATGGCTCTGTCCCTCTGGGGGGCCGTGGGGCTTCCCGTGTCATTCAGGGCCCCCCGGGGGAGCCGCCTACTTCTCGGGGACTTCAGCTCCTTCGGTGGAAACGCGAGGGCTTCGGCAACGGCGGCCCGTCCAGGACGGAGAGCCGGACGGCTGTTTCTGAGGCAGGTATCGCTCAGGGGGGGTGGAGGGGGCTGGGAGCCTGGTTTATGAATGCCCCCTTCATTCAGGTATTCCCTCCCGTTGCTTAGACACCCATCCATGTCCATGGTGACTGTGAAGCGGCCTTCACTGCGGCCGGATCGGTGTCTGGGGGGGTCGACAGTGTCCTGCCCTTGTTTTCCTAAATCCTTGGTATTAGGTGAGCAGAAGACAGGGCGTGCCAGCTGACTGATGGACCACAGGTAGTCGTCGGGGGAGTCGACCCGCGAGGGGGCGGAGCTTAGGGCGCTGAGAGAGTCCTGCTGGTTCGTGTCCGGTGCGTGATCCTCGGGCCCCTCCTTTATGGTGGGCAGACCCCACACAGATAGGTGTGCTGATCGGGGACGCATGTCTGTTGGCGGAAATCAGAGAAACGTATTACTCGTAATATGCGTGCATACCAAAACACGGGGGTGACCTTTTCGCTGTGTTTTCTCCGAAGCACACCTGCAGACCAGGAATTCATGCAAAAAGCTTTGCGCGAAGTCCATCTGCTGGGCAGCTTTTCGCACCAGATGCGGCCCTTTCTCTGCTAAGTGTCGAGAAGAGACGTAAATGCCGCCCCAAGGAGAATGGACACGCTGGCAGCCCAGAACCCCGATTCTGTCAGCACTACCTTTGACGTGGTTTCCATGCCAACCGGCCTCAGCTCTTCCCAACATTCCCACCCGTTTCTGCTCCAAATCATAACAAAACCTTTAGACAAGCTACCTGCTACGACGTTAGCCATGCTGCTTTGTGCTTTCCTGCATGCCTTGGTACCACATTTCACCTGCTGCTGGCATTACCACCTAATCCACGTCAGACCTAGATTTCACTTAAGTGCCGAGTACTTGCCGTGTGCTGATTGGTCAGTCTCCTATAATCATGCATGTGTCACTAATGCTAATGTGAAACAGCTGGATGCATCTTTCGATCAAGGAAACAAACCAGTCAGAGCACAAGAAGGGCTGAACAGGAGCCGTTTAGTTTTAGGGCAGTTTGTAGAAGCTGAAGTAACTGACAGTGTCCTCCCTGACGTCGATGAGGTCGCCCCCTACCTGTCGCCATCTTAGCCATGTCGCTGTCTGCTGTCCGCCATGCGTCGTACGGGACGGTCGCTCGCCTTTCTCAGAAAAAACCCGTCCTGTTCCGCTCTTAGGAGGCCTTTCCTCTCCTGACGATGCCCTACGTCAGGGTCCCCCGACTGGCAACATGGAGCTGAGGTAGTGTCACAGTCAGGCGAAATAAGAAAGAACTTAAATGGGCAGTGACCCGTGGTTTCCTGCTGTTGATGGAATTTGGCCCCCGGGGGCCCACAAGGGGCCCCCTGCCCTGTGTTGCGGCAGCTTCTCTGTCCCCGTTCATCCTCTCCTTCACTTTTCCGTCTACGATTCTGCCATTACAGTTAGTCTGAAACAAGCACAACACTCCTCTTTTTAACACTCCCCCTTTTAACACTCCTTTTTTCAAATCCCCAACTTTTTTTTTTTTTAGCTCATTCTTCCCTCCGTTTCTAAATGGCAGGGGCTCCTTGCTCCCTATATAACGGCCCTGATGGAGAAAGACCACAGGAGGAGAGTCTGTGTGACAGGTGGAGAGAGACGTGTGAGTGTGTGTGTGTGTGTAGTCAGTATTAATTGCCTGTAATTTTTACTCTCTTAGCAGACACTTTCATCCAATGTCACACACTAAGCGAGTCCCTGGAACTTCAGGACCTCGTTCGAGAGCTCAATAGTAAAATCACTCTTCTGACCAAAGGATGTGAACCAAAGACCTTCTGATCCCAGGCTCAGCAGCCTACCCCCCTCAGCCAGACACCCTCACCCCCTGCAGCACATGGTGAGGGTACAGTGGGCATCTTGCTTTTCTCACTCTCACGGCTCCTTCGGTTTGTCACAGACATCAAAAAGGACCAAATGACGGCAGAGACAGGAGCGCGCCCCCGGCGGACCAGGGATACCGTCTCTCGGACACCGTCTCCCAAACGCGGGCCGCACTGGTTAGATAATCATATCCCAGTTAATGCGATTCCCGGACCGCCCCTGTTCCTGGAAAGTCCTCATTTTCGCTAAGGGTGCGATATAGAACTCAAGACGGACGGCACGTCCTTTCTGCCCAACTTTTCAATTTATTGCGCCAGCGGACGCCAGCGAGGACGCTGACGGTGCATCTGTGCCTCAGAGTGGGCGTTCCCCGGACCGGCCCGCCTGACAAGTGTTTATTTAATAAAATAAAATGGAAATAAGGGCAGCGGCTCCTACCGGCAGGCAGGCAGGCAGGGTCGTCCTCTCAGGGGTCCTCGAGATGCAGAGAGCAGAGCTGAGCGCGGCTCCTTGTCTGGGGCTGTCGGAGAGCCGGCCGGGGGCAGCCAAGCGCGGACTGTCAGCTCAGGCTGAGTGACTTCACAGAGTCTGTGCGAGAGGGGCAGCGCCGCCACTTATACTCTCCAGCGGGGAACAGGAGCACACGCCAGGGAGGGGAGAGGCGGGAGGGAGGATAATGGTGGGGGGGGGGGCAGCTGGTGACACATCAGCACAAAGTGGCAGCTTTTAAGCTCTGCCTCATCATCATTATTCCTGTAATTCATAAGGAGGAAATATCTATCTATCTATCTATCTATCTATCTATCTATCTATCTATCTATCTATCCATCCATCCATCCATCCATCCATCC
>JAODLC010000052.1:2752693-2767520 GCA_026781145.1 Hippopotamyrus pictus | reverse complement strand
CAAACTCCAATGCGGTTAACACCGATTTAACAAATCAACTTCTTAACTGGCGTCGTAGTACTGATTAGCCCCGATGGCGTCAACCTCGCGTTCGCAAATTACCTCGGGGTTAAGTCTGATTTGGTTAACCCCCCTTCGTAGTACAGGCCACTGATGTTGTTCTATGGATTTATGTTACATGGTTTGTAAAGACACACTGTGAAACCATGAAGAATTTCAGAAACACTCCACAGGGGCACTTAAAAATGTAAAATGAGTCCTCACATGGTTTATAAGTTCTTTAGCAGTACGAGTAGGAGAGTCCGCTGTTAGTTCTACAGTAAACCATGGGTAGGTACTCGCAGATTAGCCAGTGGAGTCCACAGCTGGAGTTAATGTTGGATATTTTATAACCGCCTGAAATAGTAGCAGGAATCTCACAGCAGCTGATTCAGGTCTGTATATAACCTTGACGTGATGCCGTAAATTTGGTTAGCAGGATTATTTGTCTTGCATAACAGCTAATTCCCTTCAGCAAACAAATGGCCACAGTCATAGCTTATTTATATGGGTATATGACTGTTGGCACGAAAGGAAATGTAATGTGCTTTACCAGATTTAGAAAGTGTTAGAATTTTAATGACTAAACAACTCTCTTGTGAGCACCGTTCTTGGTAGAGGTGTCCTGTGCCGTTCTTTAAAGGGGAAACGCGGAAAACGGGTAATGTGAACTGGGAAAAGTCACAAAGGTTCCAGCATGGACACCAGATACGCCAGTTACACGAGAACTTTAAAGGTCAACAGCACATCTGAGAAAGGTTGCATTTCATGTGTTGTAGAACGTTGCTTGATTTACTTAAAATTATGCACACAAATGAGATGTACCGGGTCTCACCTGTGGTACACCTCGCTGTATGCTGTAAAATATTCTGGATCAGCTTGACCATGATTGAATGTTACCAAAAATGCATCCTCCCTGGAGTGTCCACACATCAGATTTCCATTAAAGACTGACTATAAATTGCGCTGAGCTTTTTGCACTGGTATTCTGTACAGGGACTTGCCTTGTGCCCGGTGTTTCAGGTCAACCACAACCCTATGGTGGATCAGCAGGGTAGAGATTCAAGAACTATTTTGGATGGATGGATGGATGGATGTTCTAATGCAATTCAACATTCCCTGGTTCACTTTAGTGACAAAAAGGAATGTGATAAGTGGCAACATATAATATAATGTTTGGAGAGAACTGAGTGTTTTCGGTATAAAAATGTCATAAGCCGCCAGAGGCAAACCCAAGAGACTTCGTACCCCAGGATCCGTGTGTGACAGCTTTTTACTCTACAATCCATTGAAGCAGAAATAATATTATCAGAAAGCCCTATCTTCGAAATAAAAATGCATTATACTTGGAATAATATTGTCAGCATTGTGCAGCCAAGCAGCAGGAGAGCAGAGACCTTTCGATAAGTACGGGGTGCTCAGGACCTCAAAGGGCCACTTTCAGTCGTTCTGGCAAAACAGTCAGGTGATCAGGCCCCCCAAACAGTCAGGTGATCAGGCCCCCCAAACAGTCAGGTGATCAGGACCTCAAAGGGCCACTTGCAGTCATTCTGGCAAAATAGTCAGGGGATCAGGCCCCCCAAACAGTCAGGTGATCTGGCCCCCCAAACAGTCAGGTGATCTGGCCCCCCAAACAGTCAGGTGATCAGGCCCCCCAAACAGTCAGGTAATCAGGCCCCCCAAACAATCAGGTGCTCAGGACCTCAAAGGGCCACTTTCAGTTGTTCTGGCAAAACAGTCAGGTGATCAGGCCCCCAAACAGTCAAGTGATCTGGCCCCCCAAACAGTCAGGTGATCAGGCCCCCCAAACAGTCAGGTAATCAGGCCCCCCAAACAGTCAGGTGATCAGGGTCTGGGACCAGCGTTCGAGTCTCCTCTATGGCTCCCTGTGTGTGGAGTTTGCATGCTCTCCTTCTGTCATCATGGGGTTTTTTTCAGGTACTCCACCCCCCCCCCACCAGTCCTAAAAGATGCTGAGATTAATCAGAGTTTCCAAATGGCCCATGTGTGTCCTGTGATGGGTTGGTGCCCCATCTTCAGTTGTTCCCTGCTTTGCACCTATAGCCCCTCCCATGACCCTGAATAAGACAAACGTTTACAGAAAATGGAAGGAATTAACTGTAGTGTTAAATTATACAAAAATCAGACTGCATATAGAGCATGTCATGCCCAGCTCCGTCCGATCCTCGTGTGTGCCACGCCCACCTCGTTACCTCTTGTGATTCCCCGATTGTGATCACCCGTGGCTTGTTAAGTTCAACCTGTCTGTTGTATTTAGTCCGTGTCTGAGTCAGTATTCCCCAGTTCTGTCATTAATGTGCATCGCAGTCTGCCCCTTGTCTGCACAATAAACCCGACTCTTTGTGGATTCTCGCCTTCCTGCCTCGTCCTTCCCAGCGCTACGTGACAGAGCAGCTGTATGATTGTTGTACAGATGGAGCAATACAAAGTAATTTGTTACCATCAGTAACGTAACTATTTACTGAGATTAAAGCGAGTGATAAATGATCGGAGACCCTGCGGTCTCTCCGGTTTCCTGCTTGGCGCTCAGGCTGACGAGCTGAGAGGGCGAGTAGATGTGCTTGGTGTCAGACATAATCAAACGAAACCACATTCTCAGAATGTGAGTCATTGGCTGTAACCGCAACGGCAAATGTGTTAGGAGCTTGTCTCTTTTGCTTACTTAACACCATATATAATCATAGCCCTTTCATTTTGACAAATATTATCTAAATACTATCTAAATTTGACAAATATTATTACAAGCACAAGGGTTCTCTGTCAAGAAGAATTTGACTGAATATTGAAATCCTTTGGAGGTTAGAGTGATGAGTACTCACAGCTGTCAAAACGACCGGTCCTGTAATAGTCACGGAGATTGTTAACATTGTTAGCTGTATAATGATCTGAATCTCATTGTATATATTTCGCGCATCTTAAAGCAGACAGTCCACATTGCTCCATCCCAACTCCCAGCGCACCGGAATTCTGTGTTATCGATTACCTGGGAGAGACCAAACACGTGGGCCCTTGGGGGTCTCCGAGGACTGGGCTGACAATCACTGTCTTAAAGTATTTAAAGGCATTTCCTTTGAGCCCCTGCTACTAAAAGGGCTGGCAAAGCTGAACTCACGCCATTGTAAGGCGCAGCTGCTTATCCCTCGTTAAATTCGTCTCTGTGGAGTCTAAAGGCGACAACATGGGCTTGAAGAAAGAGAAACTCAATAAATTAAAGCTGGGAAGTCATCCTACAGGGGAATGGTGATATGTTACGGGAAAAGGGCTGAAACTGATTCCAGGTCATAGATAATGGCAGATATTAATTATACATTATTAATGCAAATATTAGCCAGAGCGAGAGAGGGAAGAGAACTATTAGGATTGAATGGACCTTTATGAAACAATTATGGGATACAGGAAGGAAAATTGAGACCTACATGCTGATGGATAAGATCCAATGGTCCAGCAGTCTCTGATAGGTCTGGATATAGATCAGTGTTTACCAACCCAGTTCTTGAGGACCCTAGACGGTCCATGTTTTTGCTCCCTCCCAGCTCCCTGCCAGACAGTCCACATTTATGCTCCCTCCCAACTCTCGGTAGGAGCAAAAACCTGGACCGTCTGTGGGTCCCCGGGGACTGGATTGTGAAATGCTGATCTAGAATGTTTAGCTGATGAGGCTGATAGTTCCATGATTTTATATACAACTTATTTGACTGATTTAATGACGGCAAACTGTGTGCTTTTCCACTAAATGGTATCGAGCCTTATGAGCACGAATATACTCAGACAATGGGCTGTGGTCAATTAAGGTTTCAACCTTTAAGGCAGCCATCAGTTAATAGTCACTGAGGGGAACCAGAGATCAGGGGATCACCCCGGAACACCAGAACTCATTCACCATCCAAACCTGATACACTAATTGATTAGCAGGAGCAGAGATGAGGTATTCTGCTGTGGGGGGGGGGGGGGTGGTTTGTGAAACGAATGTGTGACGCTTACAAGGACAGGCCGTTCCAAGTGTTTGGCAGGAGGGGGGAACAAGAGTTGAGTCGAGAGTCCCTTTCAAGCAAGCCATGCGGGATCTGCCCTGACGATGTACCTGACGATGGTACACATATGAGATGGGCTATGACACGGCGCACATCTGGAAGTCCTATAATGTATTAAATGGCAATTCCAGACCACAGGATATATTTCTGCCATCCTTAGATCTTGGTATTTCCTCCAGGCCCAACGCTTGGGACGTTTATATACAGGCTGCCGACACACTGTCAGGAACACCGCCCTCTGCAAAGGGCGGCTTTACCATCCTGAGCGGACACAGGTAAAGCTTTGGTTGTTGCATTTCACCAGAGCCAAGGAGGATTTAAGTAGCAAAAAAATATATATCTCCTGGATTCCTCCTAAGAAGGGAACAGTGGGGAAAGAAATGAAAAACAAGAGACAGAATACAGAACTGCTGCATCACAGACAACTCTCAAACCACATGTTTGCATTTGGAAGCCCCCGATAAGCAGTAAACTGGGTGGGGCAACTACAGTGACTTTTTGAGTGGGGCACCGAAAATAACAACCCGCCCCCGATCATAGCCCACAAGATCGGGTCGGACGCCAGGTAACCTGGTGGGTTAGATGATAAAACCATACAGTAAGTCAATAAAAAAAAACAAGGCAGATGACAGAATAGTCATCCTGGATACACATCAGAGGCAACAGCAACCGTCAAGAGCACAGACAAAGCCAGAGGTCAGGCAGTGAGGGCAGGCCTGGGCTATCGACGCAGGAACAGCACGGCAAGAAATTCGCCCCAGTGATGCTAATATTTCAGGATGGCAGAGATATGAGGAATCGGGCCCTCAAGGATGCTGGATATGTAATAAGGTGCTGCTGACTGTTTCCGCGGTAACTGAGGGCTCTCCTCGGGGGACATCAATCAATAAACCCTTTGAACAGGTAGCAGACGCAGTTTACAGAAACTCCCGTGTCGGAGTGACAATTTTTAGAAAGCGCTGCGTGTGTTACATTCCTGTGTGGAAGTGGCTGTGGTAAAAATGAATAGTGTGCGAAGACAGTGGATGGGAAGCAGGATCTTGCGGCGGGGGCCACGGGAACAGCAGTGATTCTGCTTGAGATATGAGCAGGAAAATTGAGGCGACACCTGGGTAGGTGCACAGGGCTTTTCTGTGAAGGACACGTCAGGGATTCTCCTTGTGAGTCTGCTCTCCTGCCTCCTCATTCATAAAACAAACCGTGAGGATTGGCGAGAACAGTATGCCCTACTTAGTGTTCGGGAAGCACACTTTCCTGATAAGGGAGGGAAGAATTTGACTCAGATTGTTCATAAACATTGGATCGTATTGTGATCCCTTTAGGATCAGGTAGTGTTTGTGAAGATGGAACTGAGATTTTCCATCATAAAAACAGCATCCATTGCACTGTCAAACAATTCCAACCGAACAGGTCAATAACTCAAGAGCCTGTTGGACCAAGGAAGACTTATAAAAAATGACAACCCATAAATTCATCCCTATACATGGTTCCCAGAGCAGATACAGGTGGAGAAAGGTGACTGATTAGCGAGGAGCGCAGTAAACACACCAAGCCGGCATACTCACACTGCAGACATCTCGCTAACGATCACTAGGAAGCTCCACAGAGGCTTGACAGGTTCAGCAAACCGTCTTCTCCTCCACTGGGGTTATGCAAAAACAGCATTTATCTTTCAAGGACGAATTTCATTTATTTGGAAATGATCGTGCAAGCTGGTGTCACCGGGTGTAGGAACCATTTAACATCATGAAGAAAGCTGCTTTATCCAAGGGCCTTCAGAGCAGAGATGTTGCCAAGCGTGCCAGTAGAAGGATATTGAAATATTACCTAGGCATCGATGAGTCTTGTTAGATCTTAATGGAGAACTATTACTAAGGAGAGGGAGTAAGGTACTTGATTGTCTTACAGAAGACTATAACCCCCCACATGAAGTCTCCTGGTGTTACAGGAACATGGGACTGTTTGGTAAAGATCTAACACCTGAGGCCCCGTTGTATAACCCCGTTGTTTAAATGAGGTGGATCTCACCAACCTGCAGACTCCAGTCCTGAATACAATTAAATCCAAACCGTGTGATCGATTGTAGTTTTAATGTTTGGAGCCCCACCCCCGGGTGGAAAATCAGACGCAGTGGACCTTGGCGTTGCTGATGATAGTCAGAGATCCCTGTTCTAATCCCAGTTAGTACCAGGAAAATATTACTGAAGAATGTACATAATTCTATATGTTCAAAGAGGATGTGTTACATTAGAGTGTTACATTAGAGTGTTACATTACTGAGGAGGCAAATCCACTCACACTGCTCACACTGTATAATCCACACTGGTGGATTCCCACCTTGATTTGGGATCTTACTTAAAAAACAAAATGGCAGATCAAAAATGAGAGACTAGACAATTGCTAGACTTCATTTGGAACTGGAACAGCACAGGGATGAACGTTTGATGACCTAGTGAACGTAAACAGCACATAGGCAGCACTGTGACATGCTGAGTGTGACACATGACAGTCAAAACAGAAAAATAAATGTCAGGTTGGCAAGAAAGTCGCTCTTCCGATGAGAAGAGTCATTTAGGCATGAAGAGGCTTCGGGGACCAAATACGGGGACTATTACCTTTTAACAAAAAACAGCACCAGCGAGCGTGGGTATACAGTGTATAACTTATTTGAGGAATTTAAATATAGGGTACACCAGAAAAGCAGGCAGCTATTCAGTGCAGGACGAATATCACAGGAATCAAGGACGACAATTAGCATGTTACAGCAAGTAGTTAGTCAAGCTATAGGATTGATGTTTTACAAGCCTCAGGGGAGAAAATGAACAAATCCAGGCATTTTGTGACACACCACAGACAGGACAATGTTCCCTTGTCTTCCAGAACCAAATAACAAAAGGCATTGACTTAGCTATGAAAAACGTTATCCTGCTAGATGAATGCATTAGGGTTAAGGAGGTAATTGATACCATAATACACGGAATAGACAAGCTAAAACAAAGCAAGGCTAGTCCATCCTTCTTGTTTTTACAAAGTTATCAGAACAATATAAAAGAGACCTCATAGGAAATGAGTTCATATTACAAATATTTGCACCACATAAAATGAATGTGAGAAGTTTTCATTGTAATTTGGTGTTTAAGACTTCGAAATACATGTCATTCATCTCAATTTGTACACTGCGCACACGTGGGATATTATACTAACACTCGCTGGAGACATTCTGACCAGAGTACAGATAAAACTCCCATTTCGGTATCTGGCAGCTGATAATAGGATGCCGTTCTACAGTCTTGACAGGTGTAGGAAAGATAATGTTATTTGGCGTGATACCTAACGATTAGCGGAGATATGGAGACAGAAGCGAACTGTGAGACTGGGTTCTTCTGGGGGCCTGATACCGTTTTAATGTCTCTAACAGCTCCAGTGAGCCGGCTAAGACCGCTGGCAGGTGAGGCTATAAGATCACGACGTACAACTTACTTCCATTACAACGGGAGTGCAGGGAGCGATTCTGAATTGGTCACTGCGACCAATGAATGGCTGCGTCCTTCACATGAGTCACCTGGCGCCATCGGACATACTGCCATGCTCACCCACCACCTGCACCAAAGACAGCACAGGAAGCAGATGATTCATACCCGCTCCCCAGTGCTACCCTGACCCTGCTTTGGGTTCATGCGTACGTGTGGCTGGATCTGTACTGACCATATGCAGGGGTCCCGTACTGACACCTACAGTCTCGAGTTCACAGAGAACCTGTAGCTTTGTGAGAATTAAGCAGAAGCAGGCATCAGGCCTCCCAACTCAAAACCACAAGGGAACCCCCACAATGACAAGGGTACCCCTCCCCCCATGGCAACCCCCCCAGATATCTGTCCATTGCCCCCCTATCATGTATCTGATATTTTTACGTTTGTATCTCAAAAGTATTTCCAACCATTACTATAATGCCTCCGTAAGCCGATCTCACACTCTATTGAAGGAAAGATATTCCAACCACCATCATCTCTGAGGACTTAATACAGAGGTAATTAGCAATGTTACAATGTAAGTAATAAGTGCCCCCATACAACTAGCAAAGCAAATTCTAAATGTTTCTCATTTAAACTAAATTACCGTGACGGAGAACAAAGTCAGATGACGTGCTTCATCGTTCATCTTCACAGCTAGTGTAAAACAAATTTCCTTTTTGCAGTCATGGCCGGGTGGTTAAGACGATGGACTTGAAATTCACTGGGGTCTCTCCGCACAAGTTCCAAGCATGCTGACTACAAAGTATTTTCAAGGATTTCCCCCCTGGACCAATGAAGTTAATCTTAACCTTTTTGCCTCTCCGACAACTTTTGCTGTTTTATAACATAAATTTACATGCTTACAGGATAAATTAAGGAATCGAATCCAGCACATTTCCTTGATAGATTTTATTTATAATTCATTTATACAAACACAAGGCAGATACCTGTACAACTCCTTTGTTCTGTAAATATAAAGCTGAATCTTTCATGTTTTTATCTCTCTGCAATTATTTTTCAGTATCTGACAATCAATGAAGATATTGGACGATACAAAGCACCAGTGAGTGAAAAGCGATTTCTCCATCACACACTCATTTTCCTTTTAGTTGGAGGATTTTGCCTCCGCCTTTCTGCTAAGAGTTCCAGAATATATTTATTGCGTGTCCTTCTGCGATTGAGGTAGTTCGGGGAGACGTTATGGTCCAAACCTGGTTTCCAATAAGGCACATCGATGAAGTTTGTTTCACTCAAGTCGCCTGTAGCCTTCTCTTTGGGGGGGGCGGTGGATGAAAAGGGGGCAGATGAGATCGTAACCTGACCATCACCAATATCCCCAAGGGTCACCATAGTGTCAGTGTACTCAAAGGGCATGCTGGGAAATGTAGTGCTGTACAACACGGTCGTAGGACTGACTGTTGTGGGGTGCTCGTCTGTAGGATCGGAGAAGGAGAACGGGTCCAGCCAGGTTGAACTGCTACTGTACTTCATAAACGTGCTCATAGAAGGGCTGGGGTCCGTGGAAGTTAAGCCCGCATCCGAAACGTCCGTCGGGGAGACATCTGTAGGGTCGGAGTCCGTGGAGCCGTCGCAGGACCTGCAGCACATTTGCTTGTAGCCCGGAATGGTGCAGTACCTGCTCAGCACCTCCATGCGACAGAACGGCGACTTGTCCCCCCGACAGCGCCGATCTGCAAGAGCGGGAAAGCAGAGAGCTGAGAGGCAGCGTGACATCATCGCCGGCGAATGGGAGGGCCCGGAAGAAGCCCAGGACGACACGCAGCAGTCGGTAAAGAGGACAGCAAGGACAGACAGGAAATAAGGAGGCGATTGTGTTAATTCCGCAACTTGTGCTCTTTTCTCAGACAGATGATAGTATTGCGAAACTGCCACAAGTAGCGCGAGTCAAACATTTCAGGTTTCGACAGCGAATGCTGAGCTCAGCAGCTTCTATAAATAAACACATTAGCGTGCTGCGTGTCACAGGAACAGCAGTGCAGAGAGAGACTGAAGAGACGGCAGAAACAAACAAACAACAAAGCTAGTCACTATTTAATCAGGCACGGACGTCCTCCTCGCTCTTCCTTTAGACATGCAATCCTTTTAAATCCATCAAATGGTTCTTTAATTAAGGATGTTTTCGATTTTTGGGTGTCAACGACTTCAGTTTGCGTATCCTGCACATTCATCTACCCCGCAGGCATAGCCAGATGTCATTCATCTACAGCGGTATCCTGGCCATCAATGGCAGAATAAGACTGTTATCCCTGTACAATGCAAATGAACTTCGTTAGATATTATAGTCTATGTCCAAATGTATAGGTGATTCCAAACCCTATGCAAGTGAGCGTCAACCTTCCGAATTTTTGTGTCAATGCCCCTGAAAAAAAAGGTAACACTTTACTTGAGGGGGCACAAGCAACTTAGTAACTCAGTTACTACTCGAGTACAAATCATGAGCAAATATAGTACCTGCATGAAATACATGAATCGTCATGATTTATTAATGATGAACAAACATGGGATCAGTATGCAACTAACACTTAGTTACTGGTTAATTAATGCATTAAGAAAGAGTGTACTACTACATTATTTGGGTCCCCTAAAGTAAAGTTTTACTAAAGTTTCTTTCTAAATCCATTTAGCGGTTTGTCATATTCATACACATTTCGTACAAATTCACAACCTACCCCCTACAAACACAGACTGAAATTTAATTGTAGGCATTTCTTCAGATAAGGGTGAAATCCTACAGTCACCCCTGTCCTAATATATATATATGTATCCCAAATTAGCATGAGAAACATATTTCATTAACACTCACGTACTGTGCAGTATTAATTGCAGATGCTGAACATGTCCTTTCTTATATACATAATTTCCTTTACTGGTTATTATAATAAATTGTTCGTGCGACATTATTCAAAATAGCCATGCAAATTTTGCTAATTTGGCATAATTAAAATGAAACAAAAAAGTTTAATTACACCTGTATTATGATTTTAAGTATTCTTATATATAAAATGAACAATATTAAAAGAAAATAAATAATTTCACCTCAACATAATAAAACACTCGAAATTATTTGGAGTCCAGCCCTAAAATTGACCAGTATGGACATAGCAAATTTAATAATTCCATGTCACTGTAAACAATGAATTTGCACATGAGGAGCACACATTAAAGATCTGGGGGAAAAAAAAGACATTAACGGAATCTCCCTGAAAAAATAAAGTGTGTGCGCAGTACGTTTAAGTCCATCTGAACAGCGCTAACCAGTCCAACAGGAAGGCAGTGAATCTTCAGCGTTTATCCACAGTACAGTGTGGTTCTTACATCCCTACATTTCATATAAAGACCAAAGAAGAGAACAATGATGGACATTATTTGATTAGATCTTGAATATTCAATACAGGAAACACCCAGTTATATACAGTATAATGTAGCCCCCCGACATTTCTTCTAAAGAAACACAAACTTTTACAATGCACAATATACATCTCTTACAAAGGAATATATGACAGAGACTAAGTAACGGCTGAAATGCCCCTGATTTGCATCGAGGCCCTGCTCTCTCTATATTTTATTTCTGAAAATCTCCTCCGTAATCTGCACACCTTGGAAAAGCCTTCTGGTTTTATTTTAACCTCCGGAGACTGGGGCCACCACGTTCATGTAAGGCCATGTACTTCAACGGACAATCACAGCAAAATGCAACGGCTTCTTTGTTTTAACACGAGGATATCACGTGCAGTGGCATTCCGTAGCACTTCCTGACTTTTTGATGCACTAAAGAGACGGATATTTCAGGGTCACACGAACGCACACATACCATCGCACACACGAGAGCAGAGGACAGCGCTGACATAAATCTTCTGGAATATTCTTACCAAAGCATTCTCTTATGTCCCAAATAAACCACCATCCCTTCTCTATGCAGATGCAATGACCCTGAACGTTACTTTTCCACTTGGCACAAACATTTGGCTTCTTAAATTTCAGTACTACATCTAATATGCTATTATACTGGTGAAAAATAAATACAAAACACATACATACTGTAACAGTCAAAGATGCAGGTTAGCATAATTAGTTAATAAAAGTAATTCAGGTAGAGTTTAGATTTCATTTAGCGACGTTAGATTTTAACAGTCACAACAAGAGTATCTAGTAGATTAATGAAGCAGAAAAATGAGGAACCATAGCCTGAATGTGACACCCCATTTGGGCCGATGTTAACATAACATTTAGAAAGCACAATGTTCTCTGTTTTTCCACTCAGCGAGTTCGCACACTCTGAGATTCCCCCGGCTGAGTATAAAAGCTTCAGTTTCCGAGAATGACAATTTGCACAAGAGGTCAAACGAATCAGATCGCACAGAAAAGCGCTCGGACCCCAAGGCGTCCAACCAAGCGCCGGTCTGTCCTCCCACTTAAAAGCTGCCGACTCTCTTAAAAGCTTTTTTCGGGCAGTGAAGAGGACGGCTTCTTCTCTTTTTCTTTTTTTTTCCGGACACAAAGCTCCGGACAGTGAGTACGCGAAGGAGGACAATCGCCTGGGGCCACGGAGTCGTCCTTGCATGGAAACGATTGGACGTTTGGGAAAAAAAAAAGTGTACAGAAGCAGAACTGTGGCAGTCAGGGAAGACGGCCCCACAAGCTGAAGGAGAGGGAGAAGGGCAAGGTCCATACAGATAAAGTCATGCACTGCAGGCCAAGGTCAGAATTATAAAGCGGAGGCCGTTTACTCGAGATCTTCTGCTTGGGGACTTTGAGCTCGGGTCGAGACTGCCATTGAACAAGAAGGTTGCCTTTATTATTGTGGTCTGCCGAGTTTCCTGAAAAGCAGAGAAAAAAGAGGGGTTTTCAGACAGCAAGCACATCTGGAATGTCTTCAATCAACATCATAAATGGATAAAGTAGGAGCTATATATGAGGTTCATAATAAATAAACCAAACCTTTATTTCACAACATTCTACCACAGACATCTATTTCCATCCATTTTCTGTATGCATTTATCTTAAGCTGGATCACGGGCCGTCCAGAGCCTAAGCAGGGAATTTACCCAGGATGGGGTAGCGACCTATCATGGGGCACACACGCCATTCACACCTACAGGCAATTTGGTGGAAATTTCACCTGTAAAAAGTCCAGATCAAGATTTTGAGTACTCTGTGAGTGGGACTATTTATACTCAACTGATTGGTTGAAACAAAATCTTGGTCTGGATTTTCACTTTAGGGACCTGAAATTTCCACTTCTGCAATTTGGCAACAGCAATTCACCTTAGTGTGCATATATGTGTGTGTGTGTGTGTGTGTGGGGGGGGGGGGGGGGGGGGTAACCAGAGCACCTGGAGGAAACCCCACAATGACATGGAGAGAACATGCAAACCTCACACACATGGAACCATGGCGGAGACTCAAACCCGGGTCCCAGAGGTATCGGGCAATGGTGTCAACCAGTGATGCACCTATAACGACTTTTCTGCCCGATATCGATAGCCGATTATTTTGAAAACTGACATCGATACAGATTGTTTGGGAGGTTCTGCTTAAATAACTTTAAAGGGACACTCCACTCAAATAAATTAAAACATTAATTAATTACACTGCAAACATACGAAAAAGTATTTATTTTTTCGGTTAGGCGGCACCAATTCTGGCACACAGCAACAGTCACAGGGCGCTATATTTCATAACTTTATACACCATATATATCTGTAACATTTATAACAGAGAAGGGCTGATCATTAAGTATCACACCGTGATTTTCCGAGTAATATATTTTGATTTTACACTGTCTGAGCTGAATTTTCTTTCGCTATCAAACGCTTGCGTTACTGTCAGACTCGCGTTATTCGGCAACACCGCAGCCTCCTTTACTGGAACAGAAGCTCTTCATACCCTTTACTGTCCCGCCTTAAGGTGGGCAATCAAATTTGCCGCGTGCAGATATTCATGGATGGATCCTCCTCGTGAAATTTTAGCAGAGCGATGTTTGCGAAATGCATTTCTAACATCATTTTCGCTAACGTTAAAATGATTCCACACAGCAGACGTTTTTCTTATTGTTTAATATGCAGGTGTGCAGAGCGGGATGGGCTACGGTTTTGAAGGGAATTATCGGCGATGAATATCGGCTCATTTCGAAATGTCGGCTGGTGGCCGAATGTTGCTGTATTAGCCGACACCGATACAATCGGTGCACCTCTACCTCTAACCACTGCGTCACCATACCAGAGTATCTGTATTTTAGGTGAACATATCTGGATTAAAACAGCAGTTAATTTGTGAAGTGACACCCTTATGACAGCATTGCTAACAGAGCGAAGAGGAGAGGCGTCGCGCTTAAGGGACTCGCGGTCCGTGGCCGTGGGGGGCCCGGGGGGGTCGGGTGGTGCTGACCTGGACATGGCCGCAGCTGGCAGGGTCGCATGCTTGCCGGCTTGCCCCCCAGGCAGAAGCCGATGGTGTTCTCGTCAGTGCCGCAGCGGACGTCACGCTGCTGGGTGCCTCCGCCACAGCTTCCCGAACACTGCGGCAGACAGAGAGGGGCGTCACGCGGGAAGCGTGGCTCATGGCCGGGGGGGGGGCGGGCACATAAACTCACACCCACCTGTCAGATAACTCAGGTGTAACCTTCCTGTGCTACCCGCTCATCTCGCGATTCGGCGTAATGCTGTCGATAGCGTCGCGTAAAATACACAGGCTAAAAAGACGGCTGATTGGTAGATACTGTATCACATGTTACAGAACTGTGTGCCCCTTCTAAATATGGCACAAAAGGAAAAAAAAACATACAGAAACGAGCAGTGGATTCTGGGCAAGACGGCCGATCGGTCAGGGCGCCAACTTGGCACACCGGGGTCACCAAACTGCACCCTTCACCCAAGTCAGCAACTTTTACCTTAACCCCCCCTCCAGTGATCAGCGGTAACCATCAGCATCCCCCATGATTCAGGCTGTTATTGCATGAGTTTTATTGGTTTACATTAAATTACCTATAATATAAATCAGTGTTCCCTAACCTGGGCCTCGGGGACCCCCCCAGACAGTCCGCGTTCTTGCTATGGACTGCCACGGCATGCAAAGGAACCGAGGTCGTTTCTGGGTCAGCTACCCATCAAGTGTGGACTGGGTTGGGAAACACTGATATAAGTAAATAAACGATTTATATATATTTTTTGTGATTGTTCATCACCACCATATTGTTAATGATGC
>JAODLC010000052.1:2706779-2734144 GCA_026781145.1 Hippopotamyrus pictus | reverse complement strand
CTAAAACGAGCATAAAACATATTTAAAGCATTTGCAAAATCTCTATCTGAATTAAAACCATCTAAAATGATCTGACTGCTGCCCTGGGGATTTTGAAACCCTGCTACGGTTTTCACACAAGTCCAGGCAGACCCAAAATTTTTTGCAGCAAATTTGCTTTCAAGAAGGTTTTGTAACTCTGTTTTGCTTTCAAGATCTTGATTTTCAGGTCTTTGGTGGCTGTCTGAAAATCAGAAACAGCCCCCTCTCTAAAAGCCTGTCTCTTTTTCCTTAAACAGGATTTGACGCTTTTGGTGACCCGTGGCTTATTGCGTACACTTTAACACGCTTACGGGGTATAATAATATCTTTACAAAAAACTGCATATGAGCTAGTAACATCCACCAAAGCGTCAAGATCATCTCCACAAGACTGAATAAAAACTTCCCAATCTGTACATTTAAAACATTCCTGCAAAGTAAGCACAGATTCTTCTGACCATATGTCAACATCCTTAGTCTTTGTCTTTGATGCACCCCACATCAATTTTGTCCAAAGACAAAAATCGTCTCGGGTTTTAATCTCTCAGCCAGCAAATTACTTCATCACTCCAACGTATTGTAACCGATTTGTATTCATATGGGGAAAATGAATTCATCACAGCAAACTGAAACTGCATTATTTATTTATGTGTTCCTATTTAAAATCATTTCTGAGAAAAATTAGACCTCACATGAAGGAAAATAAGAGCAGTGATGTACAGATTTGCTGCTCGTGGTTAAATGGATTCGACGATTAGTCATCGTTTTTAAAAATGCCACAATAATGCATTTTAATTTGGCGCCAACATGTTTTTGCCTTGAGATCTCGATTTGTCACAAGAACTAAGACTGACCAAAAGAAACAGCTCTTTCTTAGCCGTTTGAGTTCATTGGGCAATAAAACATGCACTTTTGTTTTTGCTGTACTTTTATGGTTTCTGTTGGATCCATTAATGGGAAGCAGTCACAGCAAAGCCAAAAGACTCCGTACGAGTATCACTGCTTTACGGCATTGTTTTCCAGCACTCTGTGAACTTTACTTTCCCTGCATTTTAAACGGCCGTATGGACATTGACACAACAAAACAGCATAATGCTATAACAATACCCACATTTAAGCAGAAAGAAAATCACTAGAACCCACTGGAGAATGACGATCGATGTATCAGACACTGACACTGATAGGAAAGGCGTGAACGGGTAGACATGCGTCACAGTAATCGTTTGGGTTTGGAGCAGCTAGCCATCAGAAGCTTGTAGGTTCTGTGGCACAATGGATAGCCTGTCAGACTGCTAGACTTTGACTGTGTGTGGTCATTTATTGGTTGTGGGTTCAAGTCCTACCAGAGACATCTGGCTTTTGAAGACAGCAAGTTAAGATGCTGATTCTGCTGTTGGAAGGTTGTCGGTGCAGATCCAAAAGTTGGCAGAATGATTTCTACATTGGCCCCTAGAGCAAGGCCTTAACCCCACAGTTGCTCCAGGGACTGGCTTGCCGTGCTGTCAGATACACAGGCTGTAGCTCACCCACTGCAGTATTGTGCTAAAAACTCCAACGGTCATGGATTCAAATCCCAGAGAACACAGATAAATGATAACCCTTTCCTCTACTGTAAATTGCATCGGACAAAAGCACCCCCTTTTGGGTAAAGGTGTCTGCTAAAGCGATAGTGTAAAATGGAGATACTCACGATATTCATCAGGGTCAGTAGATACTTCTGCACGTGCTCCTTGCCATGGAACTGGGATACAGAGTAGTCCACCCCGAGCAGGACCTCAATGTTGTAGACGCTCTCCGTCGCCTGCCTTCTGTGTCGCCCCGCCTGACGCACCCCCTCCTCTACTCTCGTATATAATGTCCTCCAGTCTGTCAAACCACCCATATCTACAAAGACACGGAGAACTGATGGCGCATTCGCTTAGTAGACAATACGTTCAGATATTTAGCAGATGCTTTAGTCCAGAGTGACGTACAAGCAAGGAAGATGGAGCTTTTGCAAACACACGTGCTGTCAAGGAGTCGACTGGGCATAAGAGCAGGTGTAAAAGGAGACATTCTACAAACTACAAGTAACTAAAAGTAAAATAACAAACTGTACAGTAAAACTCATTCATACAATAGTTTTAGTTCTGAATGCGTAATTCATCCGAACTCCAAGCATATGTTTCAATTCTTAATATAGTAAGGAAATTTTAACGTCTATCTCTGCGAGTCTCGACTGTATCAACGGTATCAAAAAAATAACGACCATCCTTTCTGTGACTTTTCAGTTAAACCAGCATTTCCACTGACGTTCACAGGAAAACGTATCATTCATCAGGAAAATTCCCATGCAGACTGGACGCACTGCACCAAACATCTGAGATAAAAGCAGAACATTGCAATGGACAATAACGAAAATGACAAATAAAATATAGTTTGCATGCCCCGTGTGTGCGTGTGTGTGTGTGCGTGTGTGTGTATTATGTTTGTATTACATTATGTACCACATGGCCACCACAATGTGATAAAAACCTGTTATTTTGACATTGTGGGGACCATTTTTTCAGGTCCCCACAAAGATCTGTGAATGCAATGAAAAAAGTGAAAATGCCAAAAGTCTTGCATTTTGTTTGGTTACTTATGGTTAAGGTTAAGGCTGGGTAGGGGTTAATTCACCATTCATCATTTCCCCATAGAAATGAATGAAGTCCCCACAAAAATATAATTACAAACCTGTGTGTGCGTGTGTGTGTGTGTGTGAGAAAGCATCCTGAATAAAAGTCCAAGGTGCACCTGCATTGCTGAAAGATTTAACACATCCAAAGGTCACGCGAGCCTGCAGCACATCCATCACACTTATTTATGCAGAAGGCACAGAAATCTCAGGCATTCACTGAATGCTGTAATTTTTATAGTTCTAGCTAACAAAAAAGAAACAGACAACAGCTAAGGAAGATCTATATAATTGCTATATCACAATTCAGCTGGAACGCACCCTCCCCCACAGCCGCTCCACTGCCGGGTTCTGGTGCAGCTGGGTCAGCATTTCGGTCCCGTTAGACCGGTGCCAGACCGGCCTCGGCTAAACCCTGGTCCCGGGGCTGTCAGAGTGACTCCTTCATGGGTGAGAGGTCGCCAGAGTCTTTGGGGACTGCACTAATGCACAGGGCTACCCTTGCGTGCCTATTCCTCCCTGACAGAGCTTCAACATTTCCTAACCCACGCAGCCGGCGTCGCCTCCGCTCCCGTTCCCGCACAGGGACGCCTGGAGCGATATGCCGAAAGGACGGGGAGACGCGGCTCCTCCTGTCTCCGTCTGTCTGCAGGAGTCGAACGGAGGGAAAACGAAAGAATCCGACACGAGCTCCAAGTTAATACTAGTTAAATAAAACTGAAAGGCGGTGGCATCATACGCCCAGGGAGCTTCAGAAGGTGCGGGAGGATGCTCGGATTTCGGAACACCGCCAGCGTAGCGGAAAAACAAACAAACAGAAAAATGCGCATGTGCTCGCGTCGACTCAAGAAATAAAGCAGAGGAGGAATTCTGGGATTTGCCTTGTGATCTCAGTTACCGCGGTTAGCCTAAGAGGAACGAAGAGATATAAGACACCGACCGATTTCCCACTGGGCTGTCAAATGACAGCCCTCTGCTCTTTGACGTCGCCCGTTTTATCCGACGTGACATCGCAGCGCAGCAATCACAGAACGTGAAATCGCACGCCTACACGCATCGTTAAAACAGGGATGAACAATACGGCCGTGTTAACTCAGAGTCTGGAAAATCAACAGCCACTTATTTTCGTCGAAAAGAGATGCAAAGGGATTGTAAGCCAATAAAGTACTTCAGTTTAATGATTTCGGTTGCATCACTGCCAAAGCTTTGACAGGAAGCGGTTAGCATATTTTAGATTGGCCTTGCAAAGTCTTTATAGCATTATATAAAAACGACTCGGGGGCTAGTGTTTCGTTAATGGGTTGGTTGCACATTCTCTTGTGAACTTGTATAGTATTAGCACCTATCTCATGAAAAATAAAAAACCTAACTGGATCAACGTAAAATAAGACCCACCGGGAGGCAAAGAGAACCCAGTATTCATGGTGTGAACAAAACAGGGATCAATACCAGGGGTAATCTACCTGCCAAAACAACAGCTACCCCCCCCATAGGCGTCCACATCCTCTCCCCCATCTTTGATCTATTAATTTTCGAATGAATAATCCATTGCCCATAAAGCTAACATTTTAGGCATCGACACATTTAGAGGAAGGCTGCCTAACACTTGGTCCACAGCCTGTTTCCTCCGATTGGCCAGACCTACAAATGTGTCCGCCAGGCTGGAAGCCAGCTCTAGCATGAGAAGTTTGTTATTGAGTCGATGGCCGATGGAGTCGAGGGAATAATGAGTCTAAACTGTGAACAACAACAGGAAAGTCAATTGATCTGGAACCGCAAGCGTTTGAGGTTCATAGCTTCTGATCCATGCGGAAAAATTATAAAAACAGACTTTGTTTGAAACAGACTGTCCAAATAACGGAGTATTATTTAGTACTGTATAATGACAGTTGATTTCCAGAGAGAAAAACAAATGGTATAGCTAAGACTTCTTCCATCTGGAAACTTCATGGAGACTCGTAAGGAAGACAGCGACACCCTACAGCAGACCGATGCAGTCTGATGTGCCACTCTCTATTCAACCGTGCATCATCGTCGCAGACCAGAAGCAAGCCCTGGAGAACCCAGACTGGAAAGGTCTGTCTAGACGCTGGTTGACTGGAGGAAACACAGCTGCTGCAGATGTTGGTGTGCCGGCAAGTGCGTCATGTGACAAGGTCAAGGAAGTCCAGCCAATGAGGCGACGGCAGCGGGCGGTCAGTCTTTATTCAACAAAGAGGAACGGAAGCCCAGATCCTCGCCACTGGAACGGGATCCAGAGCAGAACCGCAATATGCACGGCTGAGCTGGTTTGTTTTATTTTAAAGGTGCCATTTTTAAATACAGGGCTGACCAGGAAAATCTAAAAACCAAAAGAGAATAAATACATGATGTCATAAGATGTTAACCGTATGATCTCCTGGTTGGTCACAAAGACAGCACCTGATCTATGGGTGGGGGAGGGGCAGGGTGGTCATGTGACTCCAGGTGGTCATGTGACCACTATTGTATGTAGTTCACCTCAGCTGCCTTCATTCATGATAATAATAGGTATGACATGCACGAGTCATTGTTCGCCACTGTAAGAACAGTTCATGTGTGTCTTTGACACTAATGATTCAGGTCCCAACTTGCTCCTGAATTCCCTATAAAGCCTCACATGAGGCTACCAGAGTCACGCATTCTTATTTTAAATGAGGCTATCGCTTATAATTTACGTGCTATCCATCTTCCAAGTAATTATCCCAGTCAGGACCGGGGTCTGAAGCTCGTTCCAGGCAGCAAAGGGCTCGTGGCTGGGACACGCTTCGGATGGGATGGCGGGTTATTGTAGGACGAATACACACGACCACATGCCGTGGGCCGATTTGCCTGAGCGCATGCCTATGGGCTACAAGAGAAAATCCACCTGAGGAAAAGGTGGACATATAAACGGCACAGACGCAGAGCGGGGGCAGGACCCAAACCCCCAAACCCCCAGCCCTGTAGGCGTCAGGACACTCCGCTGCCCCCTCAAGCCCCCAAACATCCCACCAACTGCCATTTGTCCACTTATACACCAAAATTTCCCTGTTCCTTTGCCATGTATTTAGATACCATTGCCTTCATTAAACAGAGCATTGAAGTGGGTAGTTCAGGTCCTGAGAGTAAAAATCCTGACCAAGGTTTTGTTCCAACCAAACAGTTGAGTGCTTTGTGACCGTGACTCTTTATACTCAACGGGTTGGTTGAAACAAAATCTTGGTCTGGACTTTTACTCTCTGGACCTGAACTACCCACCTCTAAAAACATTTATATTAGTGTATTAAATATACTAATAATTTTTACCAGTGTAATTAATAGTTAAATATTTATGATAGATTAGGAAAAACAATTGCTTGGAAATAGGTATCAAAATGAATAAGACTTTTCACAAGAATAGTTTTAAATTAAATTCCTACTTACGCCAGCCCTGCCCTCCCCAAACCAGGCAAAAAGAACAAACTCAATGGCAAACCCAGTATTAATTTCCTGCACTCAACAGTCCTGAACGCTGCCGACTGCAGTAATTGGATGAGTGCATTCTGGAGGAAGCCATGCTGGGCGTAGCTGGACTCGGTCAAACAGGCGCAGGCTGTTGCTATATTCAGCTACCCCCTGTACCTGCAAGGTGTCAGAAACAACTGGTCTTCGCACCTGTAAGATTGCTCTCCACCTGCCTGGAAATTAAAGGTCACACATTCATTCTGGCTATTACATTCTAACGGCCAGTACGAAGCAAGATAATAAGATCATGAAGGCAAATGTTCAGGCTACAATTGTCATTTCATAGGGCTTTACAACAGGTTGTGTGTGGATTTTTAATGAGAGCCGGGATTCTGCTTCTTTTAATTTATATTAAGCTTCCATGACCTGAGCTCCACATGCAGAGTCGCACTGTAAGACTCCGCGTTCGCAGAGTTCACTGCATTCTCTTTCAATCCACCTGACTAATCAACTCGCTGTCAAAATACAGGGGTGAAGGACTCAGAGGCCTCTTGAAACATTCCTTCTAGTCATTGAAGGTCCCGGCACCAACGAGAAGCTAACCCATCTCGCACATATGCTTAATTAAAATCTCGTAGTTAATGAAGCATGATTCATATAAAAGCCAGAAAGGACTCCAAAGCCGTGACAGCTTGCTTTTCAGGTCCAGTTTTTTTTTCTTAAAAAATAATAATAATTAAAAGTCAGCAACACAGATGCCGATATTACAATTCAATATATACAACTGTGAGCAGGTCGGTCTGACCTTGCAGATGGAAGCCGGCCGTGTGATTTGCGGCAGGCCTCTTGATGTCTGAGGAGCGATACACGACGTGAGGGCGCCCACTGCCTCTCCACTCCTCCAGCGTCACGCGGTCGCCCTGCTCCAGGGGCTCGATGTAGAACTCCTCGTTCTCTGTCCGGATCATTCCGGCCTGGGGAGGGGGGGGGGGGGGAACAGAAAACAAAACAGCAGACACAGTACAGTCAGCACGATTAGCTCGTCACTCTGCGAAGGCTTTTCCCCGAAGGTGTTTACCAAACTTACAATGTCACCCATCTCTAAATCTATATATCAGAATCTTTATTGCCGCGTCATCGAAGCCGGTGGAAATTTCTGTGGGCACATCTTGCGACTGTTGGAGACACCGTGACGATGGACTAAACTCACAGTTAAGACACAATACAGTCAGAAAAGAAATACAAGACTCGAGAAACACAACAGAGACAAGTAAATGTGACATATAGTAGTTTGTCTAAATATTTACCCAAAAAAGTTCCTTGAGAAAAAAAAAAAATATAGCAGGGCAGAGCACATTTATGCTGAAAGTCACCGCAAATAACGTAATAGGTCGTCTAAATGCTTTTGAAGGTGCTGTACTGATGGATTAACATTAACATCATGTCCTCCGGGAAAATAAATTGCCCCGGCATTTCAGTACAATGCTGCTGAGGTCGGAGTAAGCTATTCGGTTATACAGCCTCTGTTTGTCTTCACGGTAGGAGGCCGAGGCTGAGCCAAACGCTGATCCGGATTCAGACATTACTAAGCGAGCACACATTCTGACACTGCTTCCTTACTCAGCATCTTTGCTCTTTGGGGGCTCGAGCTCTCGGCGAGTCCTCGGAGGAAGCGGGCCTTTGTGGAGCTACGCAGAAAGACACCAGCCATTAAAGATGCAGCAATGAACCATTGATGGTAAGACATTTAAAGGGTAATGTGCCAGACTGATCGCAAAACAGCCATGGAGTTTGCAAAATAATAAAAAATAAAAATAACAAATAAAAATGACAGCGTGAGGATCTGGGCGCATCAATTAGCAAGTGAATATGAACAAACTGTGAGACCCAATGACCTAAAGCCAGGCTTCCTCAACATATGTTACAGTGTTCGGAACCCAAACTCATTCGGTCCTCGTGCAATCCAACAGAGCACTTTTGTTAATTTTCCAAAAGTCACGACGTCCACAGAAACATCCTTGAAAATGAATCCCATGGACTGCGTGAGTTTTGGAAATCTGCTCTCCACATGTGTTAAGGCTGGAATCCACGTCACCTGATTCACCCTCCTCATATACCGAGGCCACACTCGCGTAACAAAGCCAATATCTCTTAGCTTAAAACCCGCACTGTAGTGTTGCACTTCCGTCTTTTATTAATTTTCAACTTACGCAAACACTTCCTGGCGTACACAATCCCGTCTGGGAAATGTAGCTATACCACAACATACTACACCCACCACCATCCACAGGAAGAAGGGACTTTTTTGTTCTGTCACCACCAAACGCTACTGCAAAGTGACCGTCGTCATTTTGCAAACAGACCTCGCGTGACTTACTACTGGGACCGGCTTGGCTTATATAACAAAGAGACAGTTAACTGTCGACGATTCCTACAGAGCTGTTAAAGTGACAGTGTGGATGTTCCTTAGCGGTGTTCAGGCACAGGCCTTACCCTCCTACCTGCCAGACTGCTCGCGTTTGGTCCAACGGACAGGCCCCGCCTCTGGCCTGCTGTCGCGGCGTGTGCCGCGAGAGCTATTAGCATGGCGCTACAGCAGAGCCAGACATCGTCTTCTCAGGCTCGCTCGCGCCAAAACGGAACGAGGGCGAAAAAAAATTTAATACCCTAAATCAACAAGAGCAATGAAATGGGATTCCACACGAGGATCAGCATTAATGAAAATGAGCTGGAAGGCTTCGAGAATGATCTCGGTACTGAATGTTCCAAGCCAAACGTTCTGCATCGCTCTCGTCTTCAAAACACTGAAAATCAAAAGCAGCTGCTGTCGTTCACATACAAACATATTTGCTGCTGCGGTCGCAGTTTTATTTTGACTTCCAGTGATTATTGACTGGAAGGGCACCATTGTGACTCATCCCTGTATATAAGATGTCAAAGTCACACGGAGTATTCAGGCCCCATCTTAGGCATGGATTATTGCACAGGCAATAATATTGCTTGGACAAACAGCAGGGCCTTGCTGTGCCTCAGGGGAAAATGCAATGGCTAGTTACATTGGCAGCCCCCAAACGTGGATAATTCAGGTCCAGAAAATAAAAATCCAGACCAAGATTTTGTTTCAACCAACCAGCTGAGCATAAGGAGTCACATTCACAGAGTTCTCAACTGGTTGGTTGAAACAAAATCCTGGTCTGGATTTTTATTTTCTGGACCTGAACTGTCCACCTCTGTCAACACCGGCTGTGTCCATGCTGATGTCAGCCTCCAGTTAACACACCCCTGGCTCACATATAAAGATGTGAAATTTTATGCAGACAACATCCATCATGTTAGATTTTAATTTTCACTCCCTGTATAGCCAGAGTATGCGTACAATCAGTAAAACCTGACCATCTCAAAACTGTCCTGCTTGCTTCTGATTGCGAGTTCAAACTGAAACGCCTCGATTTGCCGTGCAGATTACAAACAGGACCGCATTTCCCCACGTGTGCGTCAAATCAACTGAAGGCATCTTCGACAGGGATAAACCGCTCATATTTTCCATTCCATGCCAAATATCCATACAGATCCTTTATTCCTTTGTTGGCACGGTGCTAAGACTCAAAATGCACCTACCCCCCCCGTGCCTGACAGCGTGCCCTAATCCCCTGGTGATGGTCTCGAATCTCTACCCAGGGGCGCCAAGCACAGTGGATACAGGGACATTTTAAAGCGATGAAGAACCAAACACCTTTTTCTAATTACGGGTTCTGCAGAAAACACTCATTATGCAAGCACATATGATACCCCCGCAAGCTGGGTGCTGGGAGCGTGCTAGAGTAAGATTTTATGAGCATTATAAGCACGGTCGAGTTATTATAAACTGACAAGTAGCGCTTATTTTACTGCTACAACAACAAGCCAAAATTTGTGAAGTGCAGCCAGATGAATTTGCCACCGTGAATATAGTGTCGGTGTTGAGGAACGTGTTTGCCAAGCATCGGCCCCCACCCCCATCCCTCAGCTCCACACCCCCCTGGCTGACAGCTTTGTTTCATGTTGAGATAACATATGCAATCCACTGCCTGTTTGAAAACCACACACACGCGTGAAATCGAGGTGAACGTATTTTTTTTTTTTTTTTTCATGACTTACTGAGGCAGAGAGCTGACTAAGGAGTTTGGAGAGCATACAAAGACTGGGAAGGTGCTTCAGGAGTCGTGATTAGTCACAGATATGACAAATGGGGGGGGGGGGGAATTCCTAACGATCGGGTTAATTGTGAGGATGTGGCACAATGGAAGCCTTCAAATGCACGAGAGGATATCTTTACAGCAATTTAGCTGGCAACAAGTACCAGCAATGATCAAATTACGGTTTGCAGGCTGAAAATCTATTGTTCGATTATCAAATGACAGCCTCATGGAAGTTTTACTTACAGAATGAAAAACGATTGGTTTAGAGAGATAACCAGTGAGATAAAGAGGAGGTGGGTCCAAGCAACTAGAAGAGGTTGGACCAACCAATCAGATAAACGCCTCATCTAGTTGCTCAGACCCACCACCTCCACAATCTGATTGGTTATCTCTTTGAACCAACCATTTTTTGTTATGCCCTCAGAACATTTTTGTGTAAGTAAAACTCCCACAAGCAAATGACTGGCAAACAACAGGTCTGCAGCATATCAGATAAACGGCATCTTTTCGGACAGGTAGCGGCAAGGAGCTTCACACCCCCAAGTGTGCAGTGTTGTGTCTTGTGTGTCCTGCATGTACTTTCCATGTTCACACGGGTTTCCAAAAACCAAGCAAAACACATCGTGTAGGTGGACGAGTGTCTGTGTATCAGGGATTGCCAACCTTACTTAAAGTGAAAGCTGCTTCTACAAATAAAAAGATCTCCTTAGCTATGTGTTTGAGACAAGATGATATCAAGTGTTATGCAAGTCACTCAGTGGCGTCCCGTGAGCTTCTGGTATCTCTCAGGCAACATGTGGGACACCACTGCTCCGTCAGTCCACGTAGAGCAGTCGTTTCCAACATATTGCTGCAGTAGCTCACAGGAAGCCAATGAGTGACAATGACTGACGGCGTGACATCCCATCCAAGGTGGCCCCGTCCTAATGGCACAAGCTCCTGGGCTCCACTCCAGGATCTCTCTGACCCCGTGCTGGATAGGCAGTTATCCAAAGCGAATAAATGTTAAGCAAAGCTTTTTAATGGCTAAATATATGTTCGATGACTCCTGACGTCGTTTACTAAATGCCGCAGTCGTTTTATGAAGTAGGGTTTAATCAAAACCTATCCAAAACGTTTTAGATAAACAAATCATTTGTTATTGAGAGAAAATGGTTCATGCGATATGCTAAAATGGCCACATACAGTATGAAAAAATACGGTACAGAATCCTAGGATCTTAGGACCACAGACTGGTAGGTCTGGGCTGCAGGAACTACAAATGAACCGAATTTCCATGGGAGGTTAGCCAGGTAGACAGAACATTCCCGGATCACTCTGCAGACCTTTGACAGCAGGTTTTATAAAAATTGATCTCACTGGTCAAAACCAGAAACTCACATTTGACATCAAGTAATAATGGAAGTAGTTTATTGGTACTTTTCAGCCAGTGGACCTGAACAGCTCCCCATCTTTGAGAGCCAAAATGTTCTGTGGGTAGTTGGGCCTCCACCCTCGGGCTAAAGTAAGCCAACACAACGACGAGTCAAGACAGAGGAGGAAACTTTGTGTTTTTGGAATAGCCAAGTCAACATCCAGAAGTCAATCCAGAGGAAGGATCTGGCAAGTTCCTCAAGCAGTTCTGCAAGAACTGGGCTTAAGGGCTGTATTACATGCATTTTTCATGCAAATTGAACAAGACTGTATTTCCTGAAATGCGTTACTTGTTCGTTTGGGTACTCTGGTAATCAGAAGTAGTGATGGAACAAAGTATCCATGCTCGCAAATGTTTAGTATATATTCAATATATTGTATACTTAAGATGTCTGTTATATTTCTCGATGCATGTTACCATTTCCTTCCCTCCCTATGCACATAAACAATGCGACATAATGCACAACAGGCCCAGCTGCATGCAATGGCTCACCCCGTTAAAAGGGAAATTGCCCAATACCAGAATATTCCAGTATGGAATTTAAGCGCAAACTCCATCGCTGTTAACTGCATTGCAGAAGACGGCAATATCTTCTCCCTCTATTAGGCTCCAGTTTCTAATAAACCGTTAACTCTGAGGTAAAAACCTTTCCCTCTGACAAGCGAACATAAAAAGAAAAAATACTTCCTAAGAGTTTGCTGCTATGAAAATATTCCTACCAAAGGAAGCTGGCTGCCAAAGCAGAAACCTGAGATGTGGTTAAGCCCCCAGACGGAAAAAGAGGCCGCCGTCCCCAGTGAGAGGCCTCTGGAATGAGAACTGCTGCTACTGTCCCTCAGAAATGGTTAGGAAACAGCGGCGCAAAAGCCGACTCCTGCAGCCAGGACAGGCAGCTTCGAGGGAGGGCGGTCTGCAGTTAGGTGGTCTCCTCCTCCGAGATAAAACAGAAGCATTTAACCGCTTATCGTTTACTCTGAATGCCCGTTATACCACCAGACGCTCCTGCTATATTCTACATCGAATGCTAGAGTGTTTTTAGAAAACCTAAAGCAATAGTCCCATAAATCTAACAGTGAAAACAAACAAAACACATCAGAGCTACTATAAAGGGAAGTAATTATTGGAAGCATTAAATCCACAAGAGGAATCTTGCTTTGTGGGCACAGGTGAAACTATCATTCATGAATTATTGTTTTCACTTGCAGATCTATCAATTATATCAGCTGGGAGTTACTTCATCGTCCATCCATCCATTTTCTGTAACTGCCTGCTTGTCCTATTCAGGGTCATGGGGGGTCTGGAGTCTATCCCAGGCGTTACGGGCGCATGGCAGGGAATAACCCAGGATGGGGCACCAACCCAATGCAAGACACGCTCACACATGCACACCTACCAGCAATTTGGTGACTCTAGTTAACCTAAGCATGTTTTTGGACTGTGGGGGGCAACCACAGTTACATAACTGTGTATAACAGTAAGTGACCCGCTTATACCATGGTTACCACACGTTTGGCGCTGAAGACATTTGATATTTTGATGCTTGCCAGCCAGAAAACACTTATTAGTACTGTAGAATGCCAATGGTTGGACATTTTGCTTAGATACAACCCAAGCCAACATTGTTAATTTGAAAATCATTGCTTATGGGCTCATGGACGATTTTCGAATAGCGCGATGATTTAATACTGTGATCCGCTTGGGCTGGTACTGCCTCAGCACCATTCCGACCAATCCCAGCTGAGAATAAAACAGCAGCGTGGTAGAATAAATATTAATAACCCGATGACAGTAATACATGTTAACTTTCAGTTATTTTACAGTGACTGGGCAGGATAAGCAGCTTGAGGACGGCTGGGTGGCTGCATCGCAGACGCACCGCAGACGCACGCAGCCGCACGTGGGGCAGGTGGCCGCGATCCTCGCCCGCGCTCTGGAGGAGCGTGAGCCGCTTGCCAAGCGGAGCAGCCTCCCCGCCGGCTGGCTGCTGTGCGCTTAATCACTCCTGCAGACGGATGAAGCTCCCCGGAATAAACACCACAGACCTTTCATCCGTCCCCTCTTCTGCATACCAAACACCTCCATGCCTCCTTCGCCTCATTGTGTTTTTTTTCTCCCCGCGGTTCAGTCCTGCGATTTCGGACCCCGCTTCTGAGCACCACATCTGCTAAGGTGATCTTCTTTTCACCCATATTGCATGACTCCGCCCCAGACACCTGCCCTCACAGTGAGGTCACTCTGGTTCCTTCCAGATCCAGAGCCTCACCCTTCGCCGCTACGCCACACTACATTTCCCCGGTGAAATCTCTGAGACATCACTGCAGTAGATTTCACTCCAGCCGACACTTCACTTACACAAACGTATTCTGAGGACGGGGCAAAAAATGATTGGTTCAGGGAGATAACCAATCAGACTTCAGAGGAGGCGGGCCCAAGCAACTGGAGGAAGTGGGACCAAGACATCTGATTGTTTGCTGGTTCAAATCCCAGGGTCAGCAAAATGATCTCACCGTTGGGTCTCTGAGCAAGGCCCTTAACCCCCAACCACACAAGAGACGGTCTGACCTACAGTTGCATGTCACTTTGGACAAAAGTGTCTGCTTAATAAAATATTTAAAAAAATACATGTACCTGTCATGTAAACCAACAACTACACAACTGAGGCAGTTGGGGCCTATAAAAAAGCCCTCAGAGCGAAGCCTCAGCCCCATCAAAGCATCCTGTACCGAGATGGACATGCTTAACGTTCTACCAGCACTGCAGATCTTTCGGCCAGCTCCTCCTCTCCCTGGAGAGATGGCCGCCATGTCTTCCCCCCCCCCCCGAGTGTCCTGCAGGATGAAAGGCAATCTGCTCATGCATGCAGCAGACATCCGAGGTCCACGGAGACCAGCGTCTGACATAAATTGTCACATCCTCCGTTTTAACGAGTTCCCCACCGCTGCTTCCTCGTTAGCTGACGAGCGTCACGGTGACAGCATATTTTTTTTATTATTATTTTACATGGCAATGGCTTTTCTCCATTATTAACCTCCCATTAAGCTCGGATTATGTACAATGGTTTGATCCTCAGCTTCAGAGGATGAACGGAATCGCGCTGCTAACATCTTGCACTCAGCCAAAGCGACGACAGGAATAGGATGTGCGGTCTGGCTCTTTAAAACCAAGCAGCGGCGCCATTTCTGGGTGGAACCGCTACCAAACGCCCTCACGCGCCGCACGTAACCTAGACGTAAACACCGGGGAACACGGAAGAGGTCCGGCACTTTTTTGCACGGATGGCCGGGTTTGTGACAGAAATAATATGGGCAAGGAGGCAGCTAAGGATGTAAGAGTAAGTAGCGCATTATTCAGGAGGATAGCGCAGTCTGAGGTGAACCATTTCACCTCAGACTGAAGGATCGTAGCTGTTAGGAAACAAAGCGTCTGCCACAATATTACTGGTTTGTCTTGGAAGGCGAAAACATATGGTCAAGGTCATTTCAGCGCGGTCTGGAGCATCCTATAGCCTGTGCGGCCCACGTGGCAAGTAATAACTAAACCCACATCGGGGTTGCATTGGTTTTCGCTTTACATTTTCAACTCAATCTTTCCAAAGCGGCAAACTTCATCATCTGACTATAGATCTAGAAAACCTTGTTGTAAAGGTCCAATCGCTGGCTCAATCTATCATTATTGTTACACTGCACTGACAGCTAAATGCAACACGCCCCCCCCCCCCCCCCGCCACATAAGCAAGAAGACAAACACAGCAGGGCCCCCCGGCAATCGGGAGCCTTTCCAAGCCGCTCACTGCAAGGCTTCCTAGGTATTTATTCCATCCATATCATGCTGACCCAATCACTGCCAAGGCGGCGGGAGAGACCAGCAGATTTAAGAGTGAGAACAGAGAGATGGAAAACAAAGGAAAATGTAGGAAAATACTTGGTTTACTTTCCTACAAACTCTGGCGGGAGGCAATGTGGCAGCTGATCCTTGGAAATACCACAGCCAATGCGTATAAAAATTGTTCAGCTTTTCTTTTCCGTCGTCTTCTTTCTCTTCGCGTTCTGGTGCATCACCCTTCACTGCCCCGATAGCTTCACGACAGTGTGGGTCATTCATATATCCAAGGGCAAGACGGAACGAGAGAAGGCAAGCGGAGAAATCAGATTTCGTCGCGACTGATCAAATTTTTTGACTATGCCATCTTGTGAATGTCTTTTGGAAAACTTTAAATGGGAAAGACTAACAAACGTTTGACCGCAGGGTATGTTCCGTGACTCCACAGTGAGACGAAAAACACTGACAGTAGCACGAGGGGGAATTGGTGGGCCCCTGAAGACAGACACCCCGACTGATGGGGAAGCACTTGAAGGAAAATGGCGGCGGTAGTTAAATCGCAGAAGTCTGGCTCGAGTTATGCTCAAAGCACTGAAGGTTCACAGCTGTGATCTAAGCACCAAAGAGAGCAGGAGAATTTACACAGAGGTACTCTGATACAGCGAGGCAATAATCCAGTACACAAACACCTCCTCGCCAGTCCTGAAATGCAGCACCGCAGTTAGAAAAGCACCAAAAAAGAGGGCAACTGATATAACATGCCAGGATCGCAAGCTTAATTTATTTTTCAGTCACTGCTGGACCGTGGGGACCCTCCTAGACAGAGACAGACCTCCTCTCCTTCTTCTCTCTGAATTTCCCTTTCGGTCCCTGACACTCAGGCAGATTATCCAAGAGAGTGAATCCTGAGACCAGACCGGGACTGGCAAACATCAAAATATCGGTAACGCTTTTCTTAAAGCAGTCGTGTATAATGCATTATAGATACCTTCATAATGCAGTACAAAGCATCCATTAATTCTTGTACTGACCATTATAATGCACAATTAAGGTGTCTATAGTATATATAGTATATATTATGGATGAGAGCTTCATAGAGCATTGATGATGCATAATAAACATGGCTATAATGTATTATGCAATTTTTTAAAAGTTATACCTGTGTTTATAATACTTTATGAATGCATTATAATGCATTGTGGTGACTGCTTTAAATGATGTGTTACTAAAATGGGTAACTAGATTGTCACTTAATTAGTGTATCTCCCAGCCAAAGGCAGCAAACTGAGAAACAAAATTGGACAAATTCATACACATGCGTGTGTCAATGACGTGTGATAACCCCTGCATGAGCACGGACACCCTGGTAATTTAAGGAGGCCCATCACTTTATAGGTGCCCCAAAAATGACTAAAGGGGACCACCCACCCCCAGTGAGCATGCAGATATTTCGACATTTATTGCCATGTCAGCATCTACAGCTGTCCCGGGGTTCAGACGATCTAGATAGGAACCAGAGAAAAACTGGATACACACATATATTACAGAAAATAGATAAATTAGCTAATATACAAAAATGGGTAAATAAATATCAAGATGACTAGCAAATTTCAAAAGACAGAAAATGAAACACAAACATTTCAAAAGAATAAAATACACGATGAGCTTCAAAGGCACGCATGAAATGTATTTGTGCTAAAAATTCTAATAGCCTACATGGTGACACATTATTAAAACCATCTTGCGATGTAGTGTTGGAGATGATATGCTGGCTATTGCAGCACTAGGTAGAACAGTCTAATAAAATATACTTTACTGTCAGGGGGGCCAACATTTCTAGGCACACCCCTGACCCCCATAACAGTTAAGTTGTGTTTTTACCCCAATCCGCCACTGTGTTCTTCTGAAAACAATTCTCCTGCTGTGCTTGGCTGAAGAGCAGATAAAGGAGAGTGAGAAGGGGCTCGGACGAACGCAGCGAAAGTGGGACTTTTCCAGATCTGCGTCGTCTTGTCCCGGCGTGATCATCTCTTTCGTTTTGCTACTCCGCCCCCGCAACAGGTCTAGCAGAAGAATCCTCAAGTGTGAAGCAGGCACTAAACCACTTCCGCTCCACTTTCATTAATCTTCGCTTCTCTCACTCCGCCGCTCTGCCCTCCGAGACCCCCGGCGTAGCTGCCAGGAGCTATCAGCGTAGAGAAGTGCGCCGTCCTCTAATTCACACTCATCGGCCAGGAGATTTTTTTTTTTTTTCTCACAAAGCTCTGCATGGGAAAGTTAGGTGCGATAGCAGAAGTGTCAGACCTCTTCCTTCAGGCAACCAGCAACTCAGAGATTGCCTGGGAGTTCCACGTAGAAGAGCGTACTACACCCTCCCAAAAGGGTGTAGTATCCCCGCCATAGCAAGGTAGCTATTCTGTCACCCTCTCTGCGCTTCATGGCAGTGCATTAGCGAAAATGCTAATATGACGGGCCGCCTATGTTATGTAACCAGAATCAGAATCAGATTTATTGGCCAAGTAGAGTGTGTCAAATCACACAAGGAATTTGGTTCCGGCTAATGCCGTCTCTCAAGTTCGACAGACAATAAATATACAGACAATGAACATGTAATTTACAGGCAATGCACGATTTGCAAGCCACATACAGATTATGTATAAGACAAGTGATTTACTTATAGTGCCAACAATAATAATGAGCGTCGTGTATAGGAATGAGATTGTACAACACAATCGATCAATTAATCAATCAGTTTACTTGTATAGCACGTTTGCGAAGTTAAGCAGGCTGACAGACCAAAGTGCTGTACAATAGCAGGAAGATCAAGGCATGGAAATACAGTATTTGGAGATGTGAGGCAGAGTGTAAAGACAAGAGCAGCTGCGGCCTGGCAGATTATACCGGTCACCTACTTACGAGGGTGATGGAATGAGGAAAAAAACAGCCCCTGTGTTGAGTAGTTTTGGTGTACAGAGATCGGTAGCATCTGCCGGAGGAGAGCAGCGCCTGTGACCGGGGTGTGAGGAATCTGTAACGATTTGACCGGTAATGGGTTGACCAAGTTGAATCTTAGGTGGAAATATGTACGGAGTATTAGCTATTTTCAGGCGCTTCGATATGGACGGATTCTTCTAATATCTGTTGAGTTCGGCCTTCCTAGAGACCAGATGCTCTTAGTCTTTGAATACTCTGAATCTACCAAAGAAGGCAAATGGAGTGGAGGAGCTTTGTCCGCACCTAACAGCGGAATATGACGGGACTGCATGCCGTTCGCGTTCTGCTCCTATTACAGGGGAAATCTGGAACTCGGTAACTGCAACGCTAGAAGTCGTTTAATGCAGAAACGATGCAAGAACAAATGAGTAATTTCACAGAGCAGATATTTGGCAGTAAAGACTAATATTAAACGACGCAGTCATTTTGTTTTATTGCTAAATCTAAATTAAATAAGTTTAAAGGACGCAAACTAAATATTGACATTTGTAGTTCCAATTCCAATTCCAAATTTATCAAAAGCCACGTCAGCGTGCAGTCAGTGTATGGGCCAGCCTTGCAGAGCTCATAACAGCCCTCCTGGCCTGATTATGCAAACACATGCTTGCTGGATGTTACCAATTTCAGACAAACACGTCCTCATAGCGGGGGACAGTTTTGGCATGTCAGATCTCAAAATCTGCTGGCAGCCATCGCTCCCAAGCAACGTTTTGTCCACTGCCATGAGTGATCTCACAATTCATAATGATCTGGTTAGTAATCTTCTACATCACTCCCATTGCCACAATTCTTGTTTTAAGCTGTTTGTGTTTTTGAACAAAAAATAAATGAATGATAACCATCGTAGACAACACTCCATTAAAAATGGAGTGTGGCGTACCACAAGGTTCTGTGTTAGGACACATATTATTCTATGTACACTACAGTGGTTGAAGAACATATATAAGCAGATCTGTAGACATAAGTATAAATCCATGTTGTCTGGCTCAATAAATTATGGATCTGTTCCAGTGTCCGAAAGACTGTTAGTTCTAATCCACAGGCTAAATGAGTGATCATATCACTGTTGGGAGCCTGAGAATGACGCCCGAAGGCCAAACCAGGGGCACTGACTGACCCAGCTGTCCGAAGCTCATTTGTGCATCATTTTGGACTAAAGCACCTGCTAAATAAACTTATTACACGGCTCTCTGGAATGCTTGATTCTGATTGGTCAGTTGAGACATTTGCAGGTTCGTTATTTTCAAATAATAACCGCTCCAAAGTAATAAAACGCATAGTCACGTGGTACTATATCGTTTCGCGGAAGGACAAAAATGTTAATTTAAATGTTATTTCTGCGATAACTACCGGCTGCCTGTACATTATCCCTTACTGAACAAATGATTATTAGATTGCAATACTAATTCCACTAATCTACACTCTCCTTTCTCTATGCTGTAAAATGTATAAGATATGCCACCTTATGCTGCTGTATATTGTTATACCGCAAAATGTTGAAATATTTCAGTCATTTGCCATGGTTTAAAGGGTGACACTTTACATAAAGCTACAGATACCTTCACAATGCATTATAATTCAATTCAATTCAATTCAATTAAAAAAATTTTATTTGTCTCCGACAGGCAATTAAGGCACACAGGGCAGTTGAACAAGGACACAGTGACGTAAAGTGCAACAGTGATTACGGTGTTTGGTAATGGTCGGTATAAGAATTAATAAAGTATTACAGCATCTTCTATTGCCAGTCATAAAGCATTATACTGTTAATTGTAATACTTCATAAGCTCCAATGACGCTCTCATCTATAATGCACTATAGATACCTTCATAATGCATTATAATGGTCGGTATAAAATTTAATGATGCTTTGTACTGTATTATAAAGGCATCTATAGAGCATTATAGATGAGAGCTTTATAGATGAGAGCTTCATAAAGCATTTATAATGCATAATAAACATGGCTATAATGTGTTATGCCTTTTTACTAAAATGTATAGGCATGTTTATAATGCTTCGTGGATGCATTATAATGTGTTACGAACATGTTCATAGATTCTTC
The DNA here is from genome assembly GCA_026781145.1 of Hippopotamyrus pictus. Taxonomy (NCBI): domain Eukaryota; kingdom Metazoa; phylum Chordata; class Actinopteri; order Osteoglossiformes; family Mormyridae; genus Hippopotamyrus; species Hippopotamyrus pictus. The sequence continues at coordinate 2,713,557 of JAODLC010000052.1, read as the reverse complement.
ATATGAAGTGTTACTATTTATAGATACAGAATCAAAAATGTTTTGATTTACTGCAGGTTAGTTTATTGCAGTACCAGCCTTTGCAGAGCCCATAAGGGCACCTTAAGTGACCTCATTAACACAAACCAGAGCTGGCTTTCTCTTTGCAGGACAGATAGAAACTCATCAAGAACAAAAGGATCCCCACCTTCCAAACACATGGAGATCTATAAACATAAGTCAGTGTGGATTAGCCCGTCTTCGGTACACATTCCCTCTCCTGTGATGTCATAATTCTGCAAGACTGCGTTCATCAATAAGGTCAAGGAAGGTAATGTAGAGCATAACAAAACAGCAGAGGAAACGTAAGGGGAATATACGCTTCAGCTGGACACAAAATGCAATTTTAAAAGGAGAGAATACACTTTAGTAAATCTAAAATAGTGACACCGTAAAATACCTTAAAAATATGTGTTTTCCATAATTGTTTAGAAAACCTAGGCCATACTGGTAAAGATCTGAGCTACAGACTAGAGTAGATGATATGGCAGAAAGGGTATTTTAACGTGTGATTTATCAGGGGCTTTTACATTATTCGTAAAAAGACTTCAGGCAAATGACCCCTGAACACACCCAGCTTTCCCACATCTTACAACCCGTACACCAAGTCTGTCACATGATAAAATTCCTTATGAATATTATATCACAATGCTACAATAGTGACAGTAAAATGATAATGCGCTCGCTCTGTAGCTGCGTGCATCCAGGATGGGGAGACCTGTGTCGTTTATATCAGGCAATTAAACTTGGCGATTTGGTTAATGCAGTGTTTATAAACGATTACAGAGGAGCTGTAGAGTTTTTAAAAAAGTCGTGTGTTGGCACTGTGACATAGAACCAGTTTTGTTGCTGGATGTTTATTGGACACCTTGACCCAACAGTGGATAAGAGGTTATGGAAGACAGATGGATAGATGATGTTTATCGAATGTCCCAAGGTATCTAACATAAAGGTACATATATTGCAGGGTCAGCTCCACAGAGGCAGGTGTGGGGAGATTATCGGCCCAAAATGTTTGCTTTGTCCTTCACAGACACGACTGAGGAAAGAATCTTAAAATCACATCAACAAGGGCTGTTAGTCAATGTCAGAAGTCTTACAAGAAGAAGATACATACCAAAATGCTAAATAAGTGCTTTTCTGAACAGAGAAGGGCCATGAAAAACTAGATTTTGAATATGTAGCTGGAAATTCTGGGCCCCCGACAAAATGTTAATTTGGGGGGGGGGGGGGGGGGTGCTTCAGTTAGCACTTTTAATCTGTTGAAATACGGGGTCCCTACAAACTGCCATGCCCCCCGAATCTGCCAGGATAGCCATGCCTCTCCGACACCCCCTATGTTAACCACAGACATCACTTGTGATTCCTGCAATAAATTTCGAAAAATCTTTAGTTGGTAGAGCTTCCAATCATACGGGCTCTCGGAATTCGGAGCTCTATGTCGGCCAGAGTGAGGGATGTCCCTTCCGTGCCTGAACTGTAGGCTGACTAAACCCCAGTTAATTTTTTTTAGGCTTTAGCTAACCCAAGTCAGAAGTGTAGGTTTAGCTGACCGAGTCGGTCCCTAAGCCTTCATCTCCTTCCCAAGTCCTCCTTGAGCGCCGGCTTTCTATCCGTTTCCTCTGCTCCCGCTGTCCTCAGGCACCTCTGTGGCTACATCAAACACAGAGAAGCCCCCATCCTGCCAGGAACCAGCCACACCCCTCCAGAGTCATAACACAACAAAAATAAGTCTGTAAAAAAAAAAAAAAAAACAGACCCAGAAGTCCAGGCAGCTGCCTCGGAAATCCACAGGAATATTTATTTCCGTTTGTCCAACATTGCCTTTATTTTTTCCACACTCATATTTGAATCTGTACAGCAATAATTGCTTCACAGTCCATTTGCTCTGATTCAGCAAGGAATTTATGCACGTTGGGTCAACTATGCCAGAAAGGGCTGAACTCAGAACTTGAAAACAACAAAAAAATTGGTACTCAGTAACTATATTTTAAAAAAGTATATATTTAAAGTATAATAATATAAATAATGGGCCGTGGCATTTCTTGGAGCTGCTTATGCAACATCCTACGAGTATGTGGATGACAGGTATCCTGTTCCGTTCACTGTTAAGAAAAATACACAATATAATGTGTGTTGATTACTCCTGGCATCCATTTACACGGTAACAGAGGTTTCTACTGAAAATAACCACATTTTCTGCCAACAGAACAACACAAACAGCGGAAAAGGAAGGCTGACCGGCTACCTTCACAGAGGTCCAGGGGCTGAATTTTGTCTCTGATTAGCTCTGCATCTTTCCTTCAACACGTTTAATGAGCAAGCAATAAATCACTTATTCCAAGCCGGCACACAGTTCGCCAACATCTGGAACGCTTCTCTTTCGCTTATCGTAATGGCATGTCCTTAGGAAAGCAATGTCCTCACTCGCTTTCCCAAAAACATTTGAACACTAAGCCTGATCTTAAAATAAGCACTGAGAAAAATTAAACACCATAAATTACCCAGTATAAACACCGCATTAAAGTCGAATTTGGAACGAGCTGAAATATACTTCAAATTTAATTGTGAGTATCACTCTGTCTGCCCTCTGCGTGAAACTTTAGCTGGTTTCTGAATCATATAAATCCACACACTCTCAGGACAGTGGCGACAGCCAATCAGAACGATACCCGCCCTCTCTGCTCCCTCTTTTATAGCTTTTCTTATATAAATCTGCATTACGGCATCAGGATGCCGGTGTCCTTGTAAACCACAGTAACAATGCATTTCTGTCCCGCGCTGCATGCCCTTCCCATTATGAACGTGCAAAAGAAAAGCACCGAAGACTGTCACGACACGAACAACTAGGAGCGGGGCGGCTTTGAAACCGTCAGCTCATGCAAGAGACTGAGAGTCGGTTCGACCTTGAGGGGAAAAAAAAAAAATCACGAAGCCAAAGCTCTTGTGTGACTTAGCAGATGCTTTCCTCCAAAGCAACGTATGAGTGAGGGTCAGAGAGAACGATCAGCCAGCATCCAGCACTCCTGGAGCAGTTTGAGTTAAGGGCCTTGCTCAAGGGCCCAATTATGATATGATTCCTCTGTCAGTCATGGGACTCGAATCCACAGCCTACTGGCCACTAACTGAATTACACACTTATACCCAGTCTCCACACCTGTGACACACGTCATGTTTCATATTAATTTATATTGAATTTCATACATTCTGGATGAAAAATATTATTCTGAACTCACATCCCATTCAGGGTGTGTCTCCCAGCCTGGGATAGGCTCCTGGGCCCCCAGTATTACCAGTATGAACGGATGGACGGATTATTACCTCGAGTCAATAATGAAATTTCACACAAACAAAAAAGAAAAAACAAACACCTTGTTAATCAAAGAGCTCAGAGGAAAATGGCCAGATTCCTTAACGCTAACAGGAAGGCCACAAGTGAAAAGGACAGTGGAGTGCAGGATGGCTTCTCTGAATGTACACCTCAACTTCCCTTAAAGCACTTCAGGAGACAACGGCGGGCCATGACCTTTAACGTAGTCAGATACTTCAGACGAAATTGACGGAATCAACGTCATTTTAGCAATAGGAGCTGTCCCCGAGGTGAACTCATTCTGACCCCGCCCGCTGTCTGCGATTGGATGACATAAATGTGATGCCGCGGGATTGGACAGCAGGACTGATTATCGAGCTACCAGTATGCTTTGCACCACCATATCGCATATCTTTAAACAATGTATATTAATATGCGCATTCGTGTATTTCTGTTGATAGCTAACATCGTAATTGCGTAACGTTCACCTTAGACTGCATGCATTTCGTCGGTGTGTCATTTAAATTGCTGGTTTTTCTGTCTGTGCCACTGTTAGTATTAAACCACCAGCGGCGGTTAATAAAGAAAGCAGCTTCTGTTTTAGAAGAGCTGTCATCTCCTTTATTAAAATGACTCACGCACTCGCAGCAATACGTTCGTCTACGCTCTGCATGTGGGTCTTCTGCCTCGGAAACAACCGGCGCCCTCTAGGGTTGTGGCGAGAAATACAATGAATAAAGTGATGCCGCCATATTGTTCTCACCAGTGCGGTCGCGTTTGTTTCGTCCGGTCGTCGTTTGACGTACAGTATAAGATCTCTCCCTGACATTCAGTGTTCTTGGGAGCTGGGAGGGAGCAAAAACGTGGACTGTCTGGGGGGGACTGGGTTGAGAAACACAGACCTAGGTGACACTAGAGGACACTGGGTGAATATATACTGCTCACAATAGTTAATCATGCCTTTTTGGCTAAACAAATGTCATTCAGACATCTAAACTAAAGAAAGGTGGGTAGTTCAGGTCCAGTGAGTAAAAATCTAGACCGAATGTTTTTTGAACCACCCAGTTGAGTACTCTGTGTGACTCTTATTACTCAAATGACTGGCTGAAACAAATTACTACCTCTGAAACTAATGCTGCAATATATGAATCAGGCCTGCAAATATCAGATTTAATCTACCACTTTTCATCAAGCGAAAACTCAAGCAGACATCAGAAGGCAGAAAGATTCCTCCAAAAAAATCGCAAATGCCGTTAAAACTAAGCCGGAGACCCAGCCAGGAGAAGTTTAGATCTTCCCGGCTGGTGTGAGTACAATACTCCCCGAACCAACATCACGCGCCATGTTTCCACTACTAACAGACTTTTATAGGCGACACAAATGGCAGCCTTCTGCTCAGCTAAGTTACTACTCTCTAACCCTTCCATTCTTCCAAGGACACATTACAGTTTATAAACAATTATAAAACCGAAACTAAAAGTTTATTTACAGATTTTTTCACCAGTGCCCAATGTGCAGATGCTTTTCGGGTAACGCTACACGCTTTTGTACTTGTCGAGCTGAAATGCAAAGGAAAAGCTGAAAACTGAGCATTTCTGTAACCGTCTGATGTACTTGTGTGGATCAGCCTGCCTCAAAAAAATCTGATTTATTATTTCAGATAACGTAGGTCTGTCCACTGTATGCCAACAATCTCAAACAGCCAACGCGCCCAAGTGAACAGGTGACAGCAGAGGTCATAGGGGTGTTGGTTCGAGCCCCGGCGTGGATGGCACAGTGCACTCAGCTGACAAAAGAGGTAGCCACACGCAAAGGTCACCGAAAGGTCACCGCAACTGCGCCAGTGAGGTAAGACCGCAGTTGCCCCTATCCTCCTGTCCTGGCCAGGATGACTCGCCCTGCTGCAAATCCTGACAAAGGTGTCAGTGACAATTTGCAACAAAACCAACTGTGGAGCTTCCATGTCTACTGGACCATCAACAAAATGGGGGGCGATGAAGAGAAAACAAGAGAGAGAGAGAGAGAGAGAAAGAGAGAGAGAGAGAGAGAGAGAGAGAGAAAACTGCAGACAGCTGCCCCTGACAGCCAACCCCTTACTCTCCTGGGAACAGAGACAGAAAGATGGAATGACAGCCAACAACCTCATTAAAGTCATACAGAAGCTGGGTTTGAGTGAGAAACAGCACCATGCACAACTGTGCTCATTTTATGCTGCTGCATTATCATGAGCGGAATACACAAGTGCTATATATATACACACACAGGCATATTCTCTATATAGCTGGATACCATTAGCAACCAGGTAAACTGAACAGGTGACATTTTTAATAGCAGCGGCTATTATGAAGACGAATTCTATCGATTCCTTCTTAAAGAGAAATCTCATAACTGCTTATCCGCTGCAAGGTTACGGTGGGCTTGGAGCTTATCCCAGGGAAGGCAGGGCACGATGCAGGGGAACACCCCGAACTGGATGCCGGGTCATCGCAGGATATGCAGCTAATCTAGAGACACCGGTCCACCCAAAACCACGAACGCTTGGCCGTGCAGGGCGAAGTCAGGGCCCACCCACTCCACATGTACTGAGCCGGGCCAAGAGCCGGACTCCGCTCACATTCCTGGAGGCGTGAGGCAACAACAGCTATCATCGCACGGAAGGACATCTGCGCAAAACTTTTAATGGACCTGGTTGGATTTTAGGGTGGAAAGCTCTACAGTGTAAACACATGAATCAATACTAGATATAATTTTACTCATCTATATTTCAAAGCACAAAAATATGCTGTTGGACACTTTTATTTGGCAAAATTTTTCAAGCCCAGCTCCAGCTTTGGGGGGGCCACAGGATTATCTAAGGGCCCCGAGGGGGGGGGGGGGGGTCCTAGGATGAGCCAAGATGACATCTGTGTGGACCAGGCACCTTCATGGAGCCAAAGCTGATATGTCTCAGTATTCTTATTTTTTTGCTTGTTTAGGCAACATGTCATCGTCTCAGGGTGTCTCTCAGTATGCGCACTTGACCGTGCTTCTCGCGGATCCGTTTTATGTCATCTTCCATTGCCGAAGACCAGTTCCAATACTAAGAACAAGTGCGGAGGATGGTAAGAATCCCTGGATGTCTGTCCTGTCCCGTCCCAAAAATCAAACAAACATACATCAGTTGCATCCGCACCAAGCAAGACCAAATCCCATGATTCATTCTTCATTTCATTCTTTGGAAGCAAGTTGGCGATACCGGTCATGCAATCTTTGCGTTCTTGATATTGAGAACTACCCTCAGTCTCTTTCTGAAAGCCAGACGATGGCCACTAATTCCATAATCCCTCAGGAGTCAGTCTCAGCGCTGTGCCGTTCATGGGGGAGTGACACCAGATGAGGTCTCAGCGCTGTGCCGCTCATGGGGGAGTGACACCAGATGAGGTCTCAGCG
>JAODLC010000052.1:2687693-2698004 GCA_026781145.1 Hippopotamyrus pictus | reverse complement strand
TTTGGCATAAAGTAGAAAAACTATGAGCAGGATGGTGGCTCAGTGGTTAGCACAGAAACCTCATATGTGCAGGATTCGGGTTCGATTCACACCCCTAGTTCTGCATGTCTGGAGTTCCAAAAACATGCGGTTAGGTAACAGGTCTCTCTAAATTGCCCATAATCCGTGAGAGTGTGCGCGCGGGCGCGTACACCCTGCGATGGACTGGAATCCAGTCCAGGGTGCCTGCTGTCTCGTGTGCTATGTTTCCTGGGACACGTTCCAGCATTATAGTGGCCTTATAGCGAATACTCACCGAGAAGATTAATGGATAGAAAACTAGCATTTTTCATATATCAGACCTTTTTAACCTATGGGTGACATGCTCTGATAGTAACACGGGGAAAGAATTTAATAATAGAACACAGACACTCGCACGGAATGTTCCGGCCATTAATCGCATATCTCTGATGAGAACGGACATTAATTCTAAAACCAGGGTGAAACAATGTTACGATACTTATTGTTCTAATAATGCAATCCATGTATTACGGGTATTTATTTGTGCCGAAACTTTTATAAAAAGCACATTGTTGTGTCTTTTATTACTAACAGGATAAGGCAAAACTGAACTGACATCGAGCTTTTCCTTACTAAATTAGAAAGCGAAAATTCTGACTAAATTATGAATGTCCGATAAAAGACTATGTAGCCTGTAGAAGACTACAAATTACCAAATGTTTTGCAGAATTCACCTTTCCCTGTGCAGCAGTCATTTACTTTCAACATCAGACATTACCTAATTAATGTGTCAGTTACATACATTTTAATGTCCATTTAATTTACGAAGAATTTAACTGGATTCAAAATCACACTACATGTTATTTTTTGCACAATTACGATACACTATGTAGGATTTTAAAAAGCAGGATATAGCTTGATATATTTAAATAAACAAGGTTAATCAACTGAATTTGCCACACACGAATACATACACACATACATCTTTCCAGGTTTGTTTCTAACATTGATGTAATAGATGAAGTATTAAGCATGCAGTGTTAAGTATTACCCTCGATAAATGACAGCAGGTATGCGGACGTCCTAAGCAATATGAAGCAGTGTGTGCATCATGGAGACCATAAAAGCAAGAGAAAACCTCAGGGAGGCTGGAGAAACTGATAGACTTTTGAGTAAGAGATGGGAAATATGAGATGTCAGGAAAACTCACTAGAAAGAGCTGGGTTACAGCTGGAAGCCGGAGCGGAAACTTCCGGTCAGTGAGCTCGCGAATCTTTGCCAGGGACAGATCCTTCAGCTACATCTGAGAAGGAAGTCTGCTGTGATCTTTCTACAGGCAAAGCATCGACGTAAATGCAACATCACCTAGTATTTTTTTCAGTAGACTGCAGTAAGGTAAATTCCACCTCGCCTTTCTCGCATTTCTGACATTATCTCATTAAAAGGAAGTGTTTCGGCCAGGCCTGACCGCAGCAGACACAGGAACGGCTGCACTTCGGCAACACGGCATCAACGGCGGCTTCCAGCGAGAGCAACGCTAAGGCGCTGCTCGTTATCTCACACACAATCTGAACAGGTAGCTGTTTAAGTGTTTTAAAGCTGTGACATTTCCTTTGGATGACGGAAAAAAAGAAAACGAGAGCAAGTAATAGGCTATATGTGAGAATGTGGCTTTCTTACGTGCTCATTCCCGGAGTCGCTTTAAAACTGTCATCAGACATCACGCTTTGCCCCACGCCTGGAAGGCAACAGCGCACAGCTTCAATTCAGCTGAGATTCATCAGGCTCTCTAAAGACACTTTTCTGGTGAACCTGGGCCCCGAGTTAGCGTTACTGTAAGAACGTGTGTCTGGCAGCGCCCAGCCCTGTCCCGCGTAAACCTGACCATTCATACATGCATCTGATTTTTCATCACGGTAATTCTTAGACTGGCGCTTCTCGACTGACGTAAGCAAGCAGTTCCAAAAACCCTTACGCAAGTCAGATTTCGCGTAAGTCGGATTTACCGTCCCATGCCATTCAAGACGCCTTATAGCAAAAAACACATAAGCAAACAATATACTAGTAATACATGTCCAAAAAATGAAAAGTTTTAATTTACTTACAGGCCAGTAGCGGAGCCGGAAATAATAGCGTGGGTGAGCCGGCAGAAAATCTGGTGGACCGGTCCCATAACAATTTCTTGGCAACAAAATCACACTACAGATTCAACTACATATTTTTAAATTAGTTTTCAAATGACCCGTAGCATTACTAAGAGCAAATGAACAGAGAGAAATAAAAATCTATTTATGTAGGCTACACACAGACTTGTCGCCTTTTTGCATTAGCGCTTCCGTTAAACGCGGCGTATCCATCTACATTTTCTGTAAACCCGGACCTAATTAAATTGATTTCATGTAAACTGAGCGCTTCCTGTATTTGAGATTTTTAAACGGCAGCAATTATTGTTTTTAAAAAAGTACGTTTGCCTGCTATTGTTAATAAATGAGACAGGAATAAATTTCATCACCCCAAAACAGATCACAGCAGTAAAACGAAACCTTTCATACAAAAAACAACAGTATATGTAATATATTGCAGGTATCACTGTTCACAGAGATTCACACATAGCTCTCCATAATAGATTTTGCTCCAATTACCCTTTACATGGAAACTTAGAGCATATCTTTTCAAGAAAAAAAGACAGTTAATCGAAGGAGACACGGTACAGGCAGACGAGGAGAGAAAGGTAGGTCATATTTTTAAATTACACTAAATGTCGTGGAGTGATAAAATCTGTTTAGATTAATGAAGGAATGTGACCCCAATCGTGGCCAAATGAAAGATCTCTGCCTTCCTTCAAATCGCGTTCCAGCAAGGACGTTCGTCTGTTACCGAAACCGCCACAGAGGAGGAAAGGGGCAGATCAGCCCTGGGTTCAAAGGTGCTCATATTTGGTGTTATTATTAGGCAAATAATGAACAAATATTGTCATCTCCCATTTCTCTTTTCAACAGAATGACCAGGCATGGATCCGGTTACCGCTGGTTACAGTATTGACAGCTAGAAGCAAATTGGCTTTTCTTTCATACTTTCGGGCAGATGGGCTGACAGGGCGCCGGCGCGAGCGTGACTTCGGTAACAAGCCGCGTGGTTGTCGGCGCGCTGCTCGCGCGAGGGGCCGAGACACCGCACGCCAGAACCACGTGGAATCGCTGGGAATGTCACATGACGCAGCGCAAGCCACCGCTCTGCTCCTAATGATGTACCTTGTCGGGGGCCCCATTGACCAACAAGTAGGCTATCTCAGACTCCGGTAAAATCCAGCTTTGAACAGAAGCATCCGACAGGCAAGTTAATAGTACTAATTATTAAAAATTCAAAGCTTATCAACGTCATCTCCAAAAAGACACATGCGACTCTCCAGGGTTACATACCTAATTACATATTTACATTCCATGTACTTAATCTGTATCCAGTGTGTACTGATGTACTGAGTATGGTATTAACAGGGAGGAGGTCCAGCCTCTTATAAGACCCATAATTTTTGTCTATAAGACTCATAAATCTAATCAACAGACTAAACAAAGCATTCATTGAAATACCGTAATACAATACCATAGATTCCTAAATGATAAGAAAAGAATCACAAATAACTAAATACTGCAGCCACATGTGTTTGTTGTCTGAAAGCTTTTCCAAGTTAAACACTTCAAATTTATAAGCAATAACAGCTCATTAAGCAAATCCACATCTTCATATTCATGTTTTGCTGAAAACATACCCAAAACCCTTCATGAAGGTAACACCCTGACTTAGTTTTGATGCCGCATGGCTCCTGAAAATCAGCCATGTCTGATCGCCGCCTGATCATCCTCGAAATGAGAACGAAAAGCTTCCAGTAGAAAATGGAATCAGTGTAAATTGCAGGTCTCAGACTTATCGAAGAACATCTGCACCTTTCATTTAAAACCTGATCAGCACCTTTTTCCAGATGACAGCCAAGCTCCTCGTCCCCCTTTATGTCAAAGTGCTGCCCGTCAGTGTTTATTTCAGTCTCTCCCCGACTCCCCTTCTTTGCAATTATTCATAGATCTTCGCTGGATTCACTCGGCGTGCTGAAATATCCCCGCTTCCCTAAGATTGCACAGGGCCACACGGAAGACGAGAGGTTTCACAGAGACGTGGCGGGCGGAGGAGGCAGCGGTGAGAGGAACCGGGGGGTTAAAAAGGCTTCGGTTTCAAAATCCAGTTCACTTCTGATGAATAAATGAATCCCATTACTCTGGATGAGGCGGCCGGGAGGGTTACAGCGGCGGGAAGCCTGGCCTGTCAAAAATGGATGCACTTCAGCTCAGGGAGGGCTGGTAAGAGTGAGCTTAATGGGCAGAGACAGGGGCCGCTGTGTATGGCAGACCTGCTGCAGGTGGCTGTGCTGCGGGTGGCCTGTGCTGCTGGTGGCCTGCTGCGGGTGGCCTGTGCTGCTGGTGGCCTGCTGCGGGTAGCTGTGCTGCGGGTGGCCTGTGCTGCAGGTAGCTGTGCTGCGGGTGGCCTGTGCTGCTGGTGGCCTGTGCTGCGGGTGGCCTGTGCTGCTGGTGGCCTTTACTGCTGGTGGCCTGTGCTGCTGGTTGGCTGTGCTGCTGGTGGCCTGTGCTGCTGGTGGCCTGTGCTGCGGGTGGTCTGTGCTGCTGGTGGCCTGTGCTGCTGGTGGCCTTTGCTGCGGGTGGCCTGTGCTGCTGGTTGGCTGTGCTGCTGGTGGTCTGTGCTGCTGGTGGCCTGTACTGCTGGTGGCCTGTGGTGCGGAGATGTCGTAATGGACGAGGGAACAGAGGGGCCGCTCAGGCTGAATTGGGAAAAGCATGCAACAAAACCTCAACAATATTTACCATAGTGTTTTTTTTTTTTCTTTTGATATTGACATTTATTTATTTAGCAGAAGCTGTTATCCAAGGTGACAGATTTATCTTTTTTTGTGTGAAAACAGGGTCAATTGGAGCAATTGGGCTTTAGGGCCTTGTTCAGGGGGACCAATAGTGAAATCACTTTGCCGACCGGGGATTCGAATCAATAACCTTCAGATGGCAGCTGGAGCCTGAGGCAACGCACTGAGCCATATATGATTATGGGAGTGTGTGCCGTATTTACTGCTGCCTAAACTATCCTTAATTGTATTTATTTCTTCTGCAGTACTGGACACAGAAATTTACCCTCACAGGGATTGGCGGACGTTCTGTGTCACCGGATGTACATGGGTTCAAAGGCCGTGCCTTAATTACACTGTATGTAGTTCTGCTCTTCACTAATAGTGGCACATGCATGTCACACTATTAAACATCTGATATTTTTGAAATAGTTTCTCTATGGAAAATATCTGGCAAGGACACTGGAACATTTTGTATTTTTAAAAACAGACTCTGGGAAATGTGTTGAACCAATAAATTTTAGACAAACAGGGTCTCCAAAACACCATCAAAATTCATGAGATGACTTGCGGCATCCTGCTTTGAGTGGAAACCTTGCTTAATGTTTACATGTGTAAGAAAAAAAGTCAATGCACTCTAGCCTGTTTATGAAAGGTCACCGGCATGAGATGCAAAGACCAGAAGGTTTGCAAAAACAACTGCGTATTTAGAAGTACAATATACCAATACGTATATCATGCAGCATTGCTGGGTTGAAACAAGCATGGCTTTACACACCAGAAGATGATCAGGAGAGAGATCATCCATCCACTTTTCTTCAGGGTCGGGGGGGGGGGGGGTCCAAAGCCTATGGGTACAAGGCAAGGAACAGGCCAGGATGGGGCACCGTCCCATCACAGGGTGTGTTCTCGCACACACTGGCACCTATGGGCGATTTGGTAACTCCAGTTAACCTCAGCATGTATTCGGTTTGTGCGGGGAAACCACAGCACCAGGAGGAAAGCCCACGACGACGCGGGGAGAGCGTGCAAACCCCACACACACGGAGTGGTGGCGGAGACTGGCATCCTGGTCTCAGAGGTGTGAGGGAAGAGCGCTATCCACCACGCCGCCATGTTGAACAGAGACGAAGCTGTGTATATAAAAATGAATGGACCAATACACCTGTACCTATTAAAAAGATAAATATAAAAAATGTAACATTTAGCAGATGAGTTACAATTAAATTAAATTATACTAGTCGTGGCTCGGAGAATGGCATTCCAGTATAAATCCTGCTCCGTGCCCTGTGCTTCACGGAACAGGCCCCAGAGTTTCCACAACCCTGGATGAGAGCTACAGATGGATGGATAGATGGATGAGGTTAGTGTATGTTTGCACATTTAAACAACACTAAATGCTTTGTTGCAATTTTAAGGTAAAAAGGAGACTTCAGATGCACTGGTACACTGACAGTGCATGGAGTTTAATACTAAAAGATAAAATTTCATCATAAATGGATGTTTCTGTTTTCACTATACTTTGTGGGGGGGGGGGTGCACTCAACATAATTAAGACGTCTACTAAGAAGATAATTAACCTCGAATATACATAATACTGTCTAAACGCTCAGCGTAAAACATGTAGACCTATCCTCCAATTATGCACAGCTGATTACAGAAGTAAAAATGCACAACTTTTACTACGAATAATACGTCGGGTAACTAATGAAGCCTATTCCCACACAATTTCGAGATACAAGTGAAATAGTCAGGAAGCGATGATGACGGCTGGATTGCATTGCAGTAAGTGAACGACTCCCCCAAAAAGGGCCGCGCGGCGTAACGACAGTAACACTTACTTGTGGCGGTCGCTCCTTTACAGCTTCATTGTTTTCATGGCGGTGTCAATGACAGGGAAATGGCCCAATCCGGGGGCCAGTCGGGATTAAAAGGACACACGCACAGACAGTGTAAATCAAGCCGGTGGGGAAAGGTGTAGTTTCAGTTACAAATAAGGTATGTGATTTCAAAAGTTAGGTCTGTGAAACGATTATATTTTTTCAATATAATTTAGACTTGACCAAGATGCTAGACTGACCTAAACCCTTCAAGAGATACGTGCTTGATATGCTTATAAATCAAAAACACATATTTTATATTTATTTAGATACGAACGTTAAGTCAAATATGAAACAATATATCATGATACTGTGGTTGTAAACAAATCTGATGTAAAGGGGAGACGGACGCGGAGTGAGCTTCGCTGCCCTTAGGCGAGGTATTGGATATGCTGTTCAAGCAGTGCCACCTATCGGTCAGACAGCGGGCTTACATTCAGCAGAAATACCTTCCTCGCTGCAACCGATTAAAACAGTATTTATACTTAAAACCCTACCCAATACCCTTTTTTTAATCGCAAACGCATTTTCATAAAACTGGCGTAACTTCAAGCAGAACTAAGTAAACCGTTAAACTGAGATTTTGTGAGCTCGTACATATTGCACGGACACATTAATTAGGTCTATATATGTGCATTACATGTGTAAACCTATACAAGTTTACATGACCACTAAAACATTTCACTGCATTTGCAGTACACTAGCAATTTACAATCTATATGGAATCTAACCAAATCTGATTTCCATCAACTGTTTCGTGTATGTAAACAGAACATTTTAAATACATCAGGTCTTTGCATTCTGTGACTGTTCTAGATACTGTAAGCATGCCTGTAAATTAAAGCATATTACATACATAACGTTGGAGACCTGCACTGGGGAACAGCTTAGTTTTCTACGACTTCCATTATTCCGGCGGCTTTCATTTCTCTCGCAAATTAATCTTCGGCAAATTAACGTTGCGGCATCTCCACCACCTTTACTTTTAACGACGAAATAGCGATAAATCTCTTCAGTGAGGACGAGTCAGTGAAACGACTACAGCACAACCGGACTGAAACAGATATAGAATTTATTTTCAACCATGAGTAGGAAAAATACATAGGTGTAAAGGAAACAAGCAGACCCTGTTAAAAACAAACTAATCAAAAAGGTAACCAAGACATAAGGACAACAGTAAAATTGAAAAATCCTTGTTTACCATTAGGCATTTTTAATAGTTCCTAGTAATGATTTAAAAACAGCTGCCTATGTCTATATTAACATTCGTAAAACATTGTGCAAGTGTTTTGCTGGTATTTAATGAATGGTAAACAAGAGTTGGTCCAGTGCATTCACATATGACAGTCAATATATTTATATATATATATATATTTATATATATACAAACGCATACAGCCAGCTAGTCCTGTTTGCTGCACAACTACTACATGAAAGTTATAACCAAGCGGATGAGGAAACGGGACAGAAGATGAGTTCAGCGAAAACTGCTGTAAGATAGTAGGGTCTATAAAACGTCGTTTTCAACTTTAGCTTCTTCCAAAATTGACATCATATTACTAGACTGCAATGACCCTTAAAGATTACAATAATCCAATACCAACAAGGACATCCGCATTGTTTTTCCCCCACTGACATTAAAACGGCAGAATATTTTTCCCGCTATTACTTTTAAGCAGCAGCTAGAAACCTGAACACCCACGTAACACGGACGCAACTGGCCAATGAGCGACGAGCAAAAGCAGGATGGGGCGGGGCTAACCAAACAAAAAAGTCGAGCCTTAAAACAGCCTCACGGATGATCAGAGTGCAAATACAGACTAGGGAAATACCACAAATATAAAACATCGAGTTCAGTGGGGGAGGGTGGTCGATGTGTATGTGTAAGCGGCAGATCGTAACTAGAACGTTCACCCTGACTGACTCGCCCTTTGCCTCTACAGCCTTAGCTGAAGAGACCTACAAGATTGGATTTGTTTGGGGGGGGGGACTAGAAACTTAAAGCACGTAAAGCAGGAACAGACACACCTCAGAAGTGACAGGAGACCCAAATTCCAATGCAGCAATTACCAGCTGTGCTTTAAAAAAAAAAAAAAAAAAAAAAAAAAACACACATTGTCACATCACTTTACAAGGGACCCATTCACTAAAGTGTTTACCAAAACAGTGAGAAAGCAGCTCTGTGCATATACTACACTGGGGGGGGGGGGGGCAGCCTAATGGCTTCAGATTGACAGGTGATGACATTTCCTACGTGGTGGCAATCAGTCATGTGTCTGAATGCATTTTCAATGGTAACATGGAAACAAGGACTCTTGATTCGCAGATAAGAAACCATAAATCCATAATTCATTGCATTTATGAAACTTTTATAAAAGAATTTGGTCTGTGCATCATGGAAAACGATGGGTTAAAGAAATGATGAAATCATTCAACCACAGGATAATCATGATATACACACTGAACAAGATTCATTTCAAAGAAAGAAAATGAGATACAACGTTTATTCACACTTTACAAAAACAAAAAAAGGCTGTTTTAATCAACTACAATAGTATCAGCAATTCAATATAATCAACTGGACACTTTGTTCAACAGAAACAAGTGAAAAGGAAATTTTAAATAGATAAGAGCAGGCTCTGGGTAAAGAGGACATCTCAGACCTATCGCTTCACTGTAGCTCTTCCTTTGGAAAGTTAAAATCTATTAAATTAAAATTGGTTTGTACAACAGCACATATTTAAAAGCTGTAATAGTCGATTTTAGGTAGTAGCTGCACTCGTTACCAGCTTAAAGTGCTTGTCAATCAATTTCCAATTAAAAACCTTGGTGATTATTTCCCCTTTTTGCAATGACATGGCCAATTGTACCAGAACTCGGTGGCATTGGAAATCGACAAGCTAGGCTGTGCTCTTTTCTTAAAGCCCACAAAAAAAAAAAAAAAAGCTAAGTTACAGTAACAGATTAGCTTACATCTTGGCTTCATAACAGTATGCAACAGATGGCACTGTAGGCAGGAAGAAAAAAAATATACATATACATATACCCATGGTCTAGCACTTGGGAAAGACCTAAAACAAAGATGAGAACTGCCTGAGTTAAGGAAGAGGAAGTGACCCTCTAGAGCTGAACTGGTTATTAATGAGACCAAGGAAGGATGATTCTCTGGGAGGCAGTGCAGCATGCAAATGGAAGGGCACTGATAGTATGATTTGATAGAAATCAGACAAATCCCAACGATTAAAGAGTCACTGATTACTACAGAACTCCGTAAACCCACAAGGAGACCAGAAACAACGATATTAACTTCCACAGCAGATACTGAACTGGACAGAATCCTAAAAAAAATTATAATAATTGCAAAGAGCTGCAGAGCGGTCAGATGATTGCACAACCTATGTGACCAACAGAATCGTTGAGGCACAATGCATTTATAATAATAATAAAAAAAAACAAAATCTCCCTTCAGCGACCGGTCTCCTCCACGCATCTTTCCCAAGACCTGGGGGGTTGGGGGGGGGGGGGGGG
>JAODLC010000052.1:2645486-2687593 GCA_026781145.1 Hippopotamyrus pictus | reverse complement strand
ACCTGGGGGGTTGGGGGGGGGGGGTGTCCATTCTCCAGAGAGCCGAAAGCATGGGGGCGGGGTATTTCCCTCGCTATTTCATACGCCCCGGGAGGGGGGGAGGTGACTCGGGGCATGTTGGCGAAAGCTGCCTGAACGAGCAGATGGACTCCTGAAGTGCTGTCAGAATCTGCCTTGAGTGCAACATTTGGGGAATAAACACCGCTGTGGTACATTAAGGAACGTGACCATGGGAGTGCAAACGGTAGCAGCGATTACAGGAACAATTTTTTTATTTTTTTTTGATTTTTTTTCTTCTTTTTTTTTAAAAAGTCTTTTGTACAAGCTGGTCGTGTCTTTAAACACATTAAAATTGATATAAATTTAGTTCACAATACAATCTTTTTTCCCCCAAATCTGATAATTAGAATTCCAAGTACAAAAATGCAATAAATCAGGTCGTTTGCAGTTCATATACAATCATGTAAACGCTAATTCCAAATTTCAATATTATAAATACTTGTATGAAAAACCCCTACAATGAAACATGAAGGTATGGTTGTGAAGGTCACTACTGGCAGCTAAGTCTAAGTGTGTGTGTGCGTGTGTGTACGCTGGTGCCAATGGCAGCTGTAATGCCACGCTAAGACCTCCAAGAGTCGACAGTCAATCTCCCCCTTGGTCCCTGCAAAGGGCACTCAAGAGTTACTGCAGCAGAGAGGGCCGTCGGACTTGCCCGGGACATCATTCGCGCCCTTAGGAGGGAACCTTCCCTCGTCTTGTGCCCTCAGTCGACTTCCTCCACCCCAGTCCAAAAGATGGCGCTACAGCCCAATTGCTTAATCAACCGACGATTAAAAAAATAATAGTTTAAAAAAAAAAAAAATATCACTGTAAAGGAGGGGGGCTACAGAGGGGGCAACTTCATTCCCACCGTTTGAAGAGAGAGGAAAACAATGCTGAAAAATAGACAAATATTGGAAAGACATTAAATTCAGCTGAATAAATTAAGCTGCAGAGCTTCTAGGAGTCAGACTTAAGGGGTTAAAAAAGCAGTATGGCTTTAAGAGCCAGTAGACGTATAAACATACTACTGTTATACAATGGCAATATGAGGTTCAAAATTAAAAAGGGGGGGTGAGGGGGCGGGACTTGTAGCAGTAGGAGAGTTGGTTGGTTTCAGCACCATAGAGTGTAAAGCAAGTTTGGCCGGCTCTCCATCGCTAACAAGCCCGTCGCTTAAAACGAACAATGCATCACACAGGAGGGTATTACTGTGCACAAAAAGAGGGGGTTCATGGCAAATAAAAGGCTAAACGAAAAGGTGAGGATTTTTAACACAGCCGGAAAACTAGCTTGGATTTGGACAGCTATGGATGTCGCACTCTCTTCCCAGTGTGTGGTTATGATGCCTGTGTGGTCCTGAGATCTTCCACCTGTGAAATCACTGCATTCATCTATAGAGAATTTAAACTGTGGACCGCTGATAGCGAACGTAAATGTTAACTTCTGTATCGTCGCAGTAACAGTGGGGAGAGTGTAAAAAGTATCTACGAGTCCAGATCATTACATTGCGCCTGAAAATGGTAAAAGTATTACCAGCATTGACTTTAGCGTCAATTAAAATCTATTAAAAACCATTACAAAAAGAGAAAAATCCCTGTTGGCCATACCTCACTTCTCTGATCATATTATCATACAGATTATGTATTTCTTCAAAAATTTACAGAAAAGCGCTTGGGGAGAATTAGCTCCCTCCAGTGGCTCGGAAGACTACCTGCGGCCTTGCAGGTGGATTCCATTGACTGGTGGCGTATAGGGCAGAACTAGCTCCAGCTGTGCAAATAGGGAGAAGTGATCAGAGGGGATATGAGAATGTGGGCAACCGCTGACATTGTTCTCAAGCCAGTTTGGATCCACTGGCCCCAAGACTCCCAACACATTGAGCAGAGGCTGAGAGTAGAAGATGTAATCAATCACACCCTGAAAGAGAAATGGAAAGAGCTTTTTAAACCTCTCGTGCTTCACCATCCTGCAGATCAGCATCGACCAGGAAAATCTTTAGCTAGCATGGGGTCATTTTATCCACATTTAAAGTTCTCGTTACACAAAGTGCACTAAAGTCAGGATTAGGTCCACAATATTTTAGTCATGCTTCAGAACTATTTAATGTCAATGTCTGCAAACATTTCAATTTAGCACAGCACGAGTCAAAAGACGACCAGGTGGGTCAAGCAGAAATACTCGTATTTCCAAGCTATGCTCATTTGGCAAAAGAACCCAACGGGACCTAATTGGCAGGTCACATAAAACTCTACGACCATCAAGCTTTGGAGAGTCTGTAAACTGGCCATAGAAAGATAAGCTCTGAAACTGTTTAACGAGAAATGTGAAGCTTCGCACACAGCTCAAAGCAGTCTCGCTCATTTTATTAATGTGCTTTGACTTGAGGGAATCGGCTCAAGCTAGAAGACTACTGATGCTTTGGAGACTCCTCTGACAGAAACAACCAGAAAATCCCAGCTCCCAGAGAAAGAGAAGGGACTATACCTTGAAGTCGAAGGTGTAGTTGGTGTAAGGCATGAGGCCGTTCTCGTAGGCGCTCTTCAGCTTGAAGCCGTGCGTGATTCTGCCGTTGGGTGTGCCCTTCTTGCCGTTGCAGTTGAAGTTGGTCAGGCTGTCGACGTAGCGGAGCTCTTTGAAGTCCTTGTGCGTGCTGTCCACCCCTCCCGTGCTCAGGTACTCCACCACACCTGTACACGTTACAGACATGCATCACACCATTTGTCATTCAGGAAGCCACACCCATGGTTTCTCTAGCGCCATCCACTGGTCACGCAAAACCAAGTCTCCTCCAAGCTCCAATCAGATCCTCACACTCTTTGGAAATACCTAGTGCACATTTGGCTGATATGTTTGGCAAAGAACTTACCAGAATCGGGCAATGAGTTGAGGTCAGCGCATAGCACGAGGGGGATGGCGTTGGTCTCACCGGAGATGGAGTTCAGCTTGAGGCTTCTTGTGGTGTTGTCAATGATGTTCTTGATCTCCGACAGGAACATCATGGTCTGGACTAACTTCACGTCGGAGTACTCCGGGTCCCAGTGCATGTGAGCATTAGCCACCAGGAGGAGCTGTTTCTCCATCCCATGCAGTTTGCCAGCTGGAAAGCAAGAGTAGTGTAAGGCAGGGTCACCACAGTACACGACGCCAAGAGTGTGCCATAAGCCTGGAGACCCACCCGTCTGCTCCATCATCTCCTTGCGAAGCTCGAGCAGCACCGCAACCCCAATGTTGTCCTTGGTCATAACTCGGTTCAGCATGGCTTCCGAACCCTCTGAATTCGCCATGGCTAGCTGGTTGAACTCCACAGTATGTTTCTGCACCAAGACAAACCTGTAGGCGACGCGAGCGAGATTTAACGGGGCGGCACAGCTGATACGGGGACAGAACGCCGAAAGAAGCGGGTCTCGGGGGCGAGCTCACTTTTCAGTTTTGAAGAATATTGCACACCCATCCACATGCTTACGGTCCGATTCGGACATGGTCCTGGCCCTGGACTTCGGGCTGAAGAAGCCTTCGTATCCATGCTCTTTCAACTCCACCAGAAAGTAGTTATAGTACTGTTCTGTTTCAACTTCCTGTAAAAACAACACAGGGCCGAAGTAACCAGTCAACCTTACACAAAGCCAGCCAGCTGTCTGTACACCATCTCATATCAATCATTCCCTACATCTATGCAGGCAAATATTAAACGTTTAAGTTTTTCGCACAGTCTATTCGTGCCTTTTCCCAGGAGTACGAGCAGCCCGGCGTTAACGTCTGCGCAATGAGATGGTTAGCGTGTGGAGTTCGGCAGAAAGAAGATAATCGCTATACAAAACTGCTCACTACAAGGTCTGTGAATTATCTTGAGCTACCGGGTCAAGATTTCTGCTAGGAGACCATGCCATTGAATTTTTCAAATACACGTTTCGGCGGTGTAATCACCGCCGAAAGAATCCCGTTCAATCCCATAATATTCTAAAGACGACTGACATTTCTACATCTGATTTCTCCAAAACTAGGCAACTCCCAGCAGAACGATCTAGATGGATAAATAGCACTTTAGCATATTAGATTTTATTTTTTGATTTTGAGGTGAACTGCCCCTTTAACATCTGTTTACATATCAAATTAATAATACAAATTACAATTCCATGCAGTAAGCCCCTACAGGGAAAACATCCTAAGTTCAAGAGCAAGACGATATGTATACCATGAGATCACTTAAATGTAACCGCTCAGCTCTAAAGCCAATCAGATGCGGTCGCAGCGCCAGCCCCACCTGCAGGCTGATGATGTCAGCGCAGCAGCTCAGGATTTCCTGCATGATGGCCTTCTTCCTGTACTCCCAGTTGAGTGCCCACGACGGGCAGTAGCCGTAGAGCTGACGTGTGGCGTACTTGTCGCAGAGCACGTTGTAGCACATGACAGAAAACAACGCTGCGGTGCGAAAGGTCGGGGACGGTTAAGGCGGCATGACTCGAGATCGTGCCAAAAACGGGGGCACGGCGCGGAAGGGGCGGGGGGTCTTACCTGCGGGCCGCGTCCTGTCTGGCTCCTGCAGCACGATCCAGGACCTGGGTGGGGGCTGCTCTGTGGAGACTAGAGCCAGAGAAAAGCAGGATCAGCGCACCTGGGCTCTGTTACAGCCTATTCAGGTTCGTCGGTTCATCAATTAGTCATCTAGATAATCAAATCGTCCCGTTTTCTAGAGGAGGGGTCACATTTCAGCTCTGGCACTGGGTTTGGCTGCGAGGGGTGGGTCGGTGCTCAAAATGACTAGAAGGGCATGGCAATGACATCTGCCATTTAACAACAGGGCACAAATAAATCAATTTATACTGAACTGAATAACATTTACATGAATACCCTGAGTCAGCATCCCAGATCACAGAACATCCTGTTTTCAACCTCCTCTTGATTAGCCAGAACACGAATGCAGCATCATGCACTGCAGGGAAAACAACCTGCTCATCCGACACGGTTTTCACATCGCGTCAAATCTGACATCTGCAGAGACGGCCGCCATTTAGACATTTTATGCGTTACACCTGTCCCGGTCCGCGACGTTAACTTTAAGCGGCTAAAAATCCCACACGCTCTTCATTTGTCATTTAAAATTTGCCTGGAGCAATGTGATCAAGGAAGCGTCACGTGATTCAATCACAGTAAAATATACACCACCGATATCCTGAGCTTACTAAGCTGGTCTTAGGCAACAGTAGAGCAGACAGTGGGGGGAAAAAAGCAGCTGTTTAAAATGACATTTTAAACATTATCTTGACTCTAAATTGAAGATACAACTACAACAGCAGCACAGCTGCTAGTAACGGGACATAGCACTATGCAACACCAGTCTCTACGCCAATACAAAGGTGGAATCTGATTTGACAAAAACATAGTTCCTGGCAACATCCATTAACATCTATCAGATAAGGACAATAACATCTGGTTTCTTACAGGCTGCGCTTAGGACAAATCTCGAGATTGTTAAAACGGCTCCCACGCTGAATTTGTTTGATTAGCTGTAGCACAACAGGCCCCTGGACAAGGGACGGCAAGCCGACCGATCCAGAATCAACAAAGAAGTACATTACGCTAAGGAGGAGGGGCAGCGGTGAGTAAAGAACACCTCCCGGCACGACTGACACATTAAACCACAAACTGACCAATCAGCACAACCAAGTTTCCGGCCAATGAGAAAGGAGCACTCACTGCGTTTGGTGGTGCCAGAGAGGTTATCCAGCAGGTAGTTTAGTAACCGACGTGTCCCATCTGGTTCCTGATAGAGGCTCATGATCTCTTGTGCAAGTGGGTTTCCTACAGGGAGCGGCGAGAGAATGGATGAGGAGTGTTTAGTCTTCAAAGACTTTCACTTAATGCACACTATTATGGCCTTAAATGCAATCCAGTGCAAGTAATAACTTAAAGTTCTGTTATGCAGACAAAATTACACACAAGTGAATGAGAAATAATGCACTCATTTTATCATCAACTAAACCTAATCTGCCTTACAGCTTACATGTCTTGGAAAAAAATGTTTTGGTGGTTTCCCAGACTGGACGTAAACATAAGAGTCCTGACCCTGAAAGTGAAAGACTCACCTTTCAACCCAAGTGTTTGTAACTGAAACAGCTTCCCAAGTTCGAAAGGTAGAACCCGCAACTGGTTGTTATTTAAAAGCAGTTCCCTGAAAAGGACAAGAAGCGCTAGCTTTAGTGACGAGAGCCCCGGCGATGATTCGCTGCACCTGGCGATGCGTTCCAAACTCGTTAATACTGAGGGCACGGCGCAACGAAATGGCCAATTGGCAGAGCTGGCATAGGAAGTAGGCGGAGTGGACAGGAGAGAAAAGCAATCGAAACCTAGAGAGACTGACAGGGCACACCAATGCCAGCAAAGGGCAATCTAGACGGTGTGCCCGTGTACTGGGGGCCAAGCACTTGCTGTTCCATCTGCCATATGACTGCAGACCTCAAGACTCGCTATCTAAACAGAGCAGCCCTTGTCAAAGCATTCAGGTTTGTCAAAATAAACCTACGTATTTATATGAAACAGAAACCATAGCTGGGTGAAGACACAAAAGAACCCAGACTGCATTTCCTTGAGTCAAACTGTACCATGCGGCTCTTCAGATTAATGGACACCAACAATCCCTCTTTTCAGCTCTTTAATTACATGCTTCACACAGAAAGAATATTCTCTAAACAGACACAAGATCTTTTGTTCAACAGAGCAATACAAGGTCCCCCCCCCCCCATTTAACACCTCATCCCCATTTCTTGAAAACAAGAGACACCTGACGACACACCACTGATTTATCCAGCTCAGGAGGTAGACAACAGCCAGAGGAAAGTTCTGGATAATTATCGCAGTTGAAGAGTTTATTTTAGGAAGTCCTTAAAACCGTTTTTTTTTTTTGTTGCAGATGTTTCAGGGAGTATGTCAGTTGGGGTAACTTAAGCTAGGAGTCATGACTTTCCAGGAGGGATGCTCCGTACCTAAACTCTTATCGGACGATCGTGAGTCCTAGCTTAAGTTACCCCAGCCAGCTGAGAAGTCCTGCTTCGTGGAACGGTTTCAGGAATCACTTGGGCGTGGGAGGGGCAGGAGCCGAGCGTGAGGGCGGGGCAACTCACCTGAGAGATACCATGTTGCCGAGTTCAGCTGGCAGGCTCCTGATCTTGTTGGATGAAAGGTCCAAGTACACCAAGTTATGAAGTTTGGCAATGTCAGGTGGAATGCGTGACAGAGAGTTGTCACTGATGTGTAGGGCAGTGAGGTGCGTAAGGGACCACAGTGCAGAGCTCAGGCTGCGTACTCTACCTGCACACGGCAAAGACAAGTGCAGACATATCACACACGGCAACATACGTAAGCACTTGCACAACGCTGGATGCGTCACTGCTGTGAATCAGGCTTAGTATCTGACTCAAGGCCACTAGACAAGAGTCTCACCTGAGATATGAAGCACAACATTCAGACTACTACACTATAATATTACTCACTAGGCAAGTAACCCAAGAAGTATGTGCGCATATACTGCTTAAGCACAGGGTCATTCTCAGTTTCAAAGCTAGCCAGAGGAGTTAAAACAGGTCGATGTTTTTGTTACTTAAACCGAAATATGCATTGCGAGAAGCTGAATACACAGAACATTCTGGATTTTGGCCTTTTTAAATAAGATCTGCGCGCACGCTCCATCCAAGTGAAACAACTGCCTGACCGGACACAGAAAGACTGAAAATGTGCCCGATTTAAAAATCCTTGCTCAATACCCCAAGAATAGGACCACGGAGAGTGTCAACAGCAGCAGATCTGAACAGCCAGTGGCAACCATAAAGCTGTGCCACGCCACGTTAAAGATTTAAAAAAAAAAAAAAAAAAATTCCTCCTTACCGCTGATTTCAAGCTCAGCCCAGTACGACTTCTTCCCATTGGCTGCCTCCTCACTCGACATTATCGTGTACATCCGCCTAGGGTCAGGCGGGTCATATTTTTCCTTAGGCATTCCGGTTAACACTACGAAGACAGACAGTTGCATGCACACATCAGAGGCGTACAAGGAAACCGTGCCTCAGAACATCAACACACTTGTTAAAATTTACAGAGACTACATGCTGCCTGTTAACGCCTCACGATTCATGTCACTCTGTCCCAGAAACACTCTAGGAATCCAGTCTACAAATAAGGAACAACGCCTTCCTTCAAATCCTTTAAGACACAGAAACACTATTAATAGAAGTGTCAGTATTACTAACTACCTGGTGTTATGTTGGGCTATACACAAAAAGAACCCTAACATAAAACAACACAAAGACATAAAATTACTACTCCTAGGTAGATCTTAGCTGATACTTCTCTCTTACCTTCCAGATCTAATTAAAGAGTCAAGGCCAAAAACAATTCAAACTCATCAAGCCTCCCAATAGCATTTTTAGACAGTTTTATGCAAATCTTATTTTTAATTTATAGTAACTTTGCTAATTTAAATTGAATTTAATGAAAAGTATTTCTACTGCAGACCTAACCCTGAAAGTGTTCGGAACCTTTGTTTAGAATTAAACACATTACAGGAATTTCCATCCATTTTACACAAAAAGAGGGTGCTAAATTGAAGGTCAACTGCTCAGAGGAGGTTCAGTCACCCATTTAATACTACAAGATGAGAAATGTTTTTAATATATATGCTCCTATAAAATCCAATCATCAAAAAGGATTTGAATCAAAATTCTGCAATAAGCCCTCACGTGAAAAACATCTGTTGATATTCAACAAATTTTCCATGCAGTGATAGCATTTGATATGAGTACTTAGATATACGAGTACTTAGATATACGAGTACTTTTTTCAACAAACTGGTGACATCACCTGCTGACATTCAGCATCTCAGAAGAGAATGCTGGATGTAGGAAATGATCAAAGGCAGTATTTCAACCTTGATATAAAAGTAGCATTTCCTGAACGCCGACATGAAATACTTAATACATAGCACACAAGTAAAAGGTCAATTAGATGTAAATGCAGATTTGACACTCCGCAAAGTCAGCTATACGTCATAAAACCAGACGCACATTGACTGAAAAGCCACAGGTACAATCTTACTACATTTCATGGCGGTTAGCCAATTCACAAACCAGAAATGTCTCTGGGGGGGGGGGGGGTTAAATTGTAATGGCACGGTCTACTCATGCCACATGGGCCTGGTACGTAAAATGCAAACAGCGGCGGAACGTAACTGCCCTTTCCAGAAGCAGTAGAAACACGATAGGGGGCGGGACTCAAGCCATGCCGGAGAGCCATTGGAGCGCTTGCACATCGATCAAACACACATCCCATTTCCTCATATAAGTCTGAACTAGCCAGCAATCAGGCAAGAATATAAACGGCGCTTCAAAAACAGGCCTTAGCACTGACACAATGCCATTTGCCGTTAATACACCGTCATGTGTAGTTCACCGTGGGTTTTTTTCCCCGAATGAAACGGCTGAGTTTCACTATGTTATACTCAAAACGGTCACCACACTCCGCGTCATCTAATGTTACCTGAAGGCATGCACGCATGGCTCGCTAGCTATGTACTCCCAAATATAATAAACCACTAATGGCAAGCTGACAACTTTAATCCGTATTGTGACTGAAAAGAAGTTTGTAACCAGCCAACTAAAAGTATCTTTTCCACATTAGAAGGACATCCATTATTTCCTAAAAATGCACGTCTGCGCTTTTAAATGCTTCGGGTAATTATAATTCTTCCAAACAAAACCAAAATGAGTAATTTCCTGTCATCGGCCTTCCAGAAATCAACTTACTATTGTCCGGTGAACATGTGTTTACATAGGTAGCCACGTAGCTTAGCCGCTAAACGATCGGTTCAAAATAATAAAAACTACTAATGGTCTGGTAGAGATAATTAGAAAGTCGTCAATTACTTATTTCGTTGAAAAACAGTCCCAGCAGCATAGTTAGTTAAATATAATTTCCAAACTGACGAAATCAATTTTACATAAACAATGATCCAGCTAGCCCCCCACGGGATAACTGGTTTGTCAATATTGCTAGCTAGCGGACGATTCGAATTCTACCGCTTAATCTCCGTCATATCATGCAAATAAACGTCGAAATTCGGTTTTTTAAAACGCTCTTCCCTGAAAAGGTGCGCTCTCCTGCATGCTGCGTGGCCAACTATTCCCCAAAACGATCGCTGGTTAATTTCTGTGGTAATTAACGCAGCTGGCTAGCAAACGTAACCACGTCCAAAAAAAGAAGAGAAAGGATATACCTACGTCGACGCTTAATGAGCGCAGGTGTTAAAGTTTGATTTGTCTGCCCTCTCTTTTGCTTTTGTTGTCGTTTGGTTTTGCTTTGTTTTACCTGAAAACGCATACCAATTCGCGAGGACGAGTGCGTATTTCCTTTGTTTCTGGTTCAATGTGTATCCGCTGCTTTCTCCACACAAATACGAGCACAAACACGCATCATGGCGGCCCTGCGCCTCTTAGTTTACGAAGACAGCGCCGGCCCTCATTGGTCGGCCCGCAGCGCGAGCGCAAACGCGCATCATGGCGGACCAGGGATTCTTGGCTTGCAAGGGCAACGCCGGCCCTCATTGGTCAGTCCGCAGCATGCAGCGCTGCCATTGGACGCCAGCTCTTGCACAAACGCCTCCGCACTGGGTTTCGCTCGCACGCCATTGAGTCGCACTGAGCTGCGCTCCATCCGAACTGAATTGTTTAATCTGTCGGCGAAAGGATCGGACAAAAAATATGATAAAACGAATACAAACGCCCGTATTCCGTTAATGAACGAAACCACATCTTACACGCGAAAGATCTACTTATATTAAAAAACTAAGACGAATAGTTATGGAGCATAAACCCATATTAAGGGCCACAGTGGGGCAGGAGCCTATCCTAGGCAGCACAGGACACAAGATTGGGGTACACCCTGGAAGGGATGCCAGTCCATCACAGGGTCGAAGCATAATCAAAAGCAAGTTAGTGACACCAATTAATTAAGTGCATATCTTTTGAATGATGAAGGAATTCAACGACCAGGTTTCTGTTATGTCATATTTCATTACACATACAAAGTTACACTCTTTTTGTTTAGTTATCATACGAGGGAATTCAGTGGTAACCCTGTCCTCACACCCCAAGGGCGGTCGGTGTGAATCCCGCTTGAATATTCTCTGGTGTTTCTAGTTTCCTCCCATAATCCACTGTAACGTCAATTAGTGTCTCTAAATTACTCATAGTGAGTGAGAGTCTGGCCCGTGAAGAGCTGACGTCCTGTCAACCCAGGGAGCCGGTTGACTGCAACCCTGTACTGTTTATTACTTTTCTAGTCCATCTTGCATAAGTATATAAGGAGGATGGACAGTTCAGTCTTAAAGGAGCTGGTATCATCTCTTATGCAATCAATGCAGGCGTAATACATTGTCCAGCAAGTCCACTTCCATCCAAAGGGATTATGGTTGAATAATAATGTTTCCGTAGTAGAAATTGGTTCAGCTGCCTCCATAGATTATGTAGCAATGAATCTGGCTACTAATTAATGTTGGTCTCTCTGGTATAGTAGTATTTGGGTTGTGAATTTTGTGACAAAGAATGAATTATAGTAGAACTTAGTTGAATCCTTTAGTAGAATCCTACACCCCCCAATAATTGGTTTTGATGGTATGATTGGTATTAGGATTGTCCATATAAGCCTAGTTCTTGAGGTTCTAGAAACAATACTAATATATGACTTAACATATTCTTTATTACTCTATTCTTACATTACTGTAAATGAGCAGTGTTTTCATCTGTCCATAAAATGTTGATAATGACATATTATGTTACTCCCAGCTGTAGACTTGTATGTGACTTAATAAGTACTGATACAAAGAGTAAGGAGCATTTCTGCTCGCCTATAGCTGTGGGCAGCAAGTCTGTCGGAGCACATTATATAATATAAAACTCAGCAGGCACTTATACCACCGTGCTAGTACATTTGATACTGTGATATGGATCCGGCATGAGTTACATCTGAAATGGTTGGCAGGCGGCTACAACTTAACACCGATTGTAAAATGTAGTTGTTTTTTTTATATAATAATATAGGCAAATTAAAATTCTGGTTACTATTTTAGGGAAGTTTACTTAGACCTAAATACAGCATACTTATTTGGATGTTCTTCAGAAATTAAATGCGCATGAAATGTATGCTATCTTTAGATTTTAAAAGGCAAAAAGCACAATTAAAAATACAATGAATATTACCGGATATACGCAAGAAATTGCATAATATTGTTTTCATCCAGATTGCTCTGTGGTTGCACTCTCACTTCCTACTGAGCAAATCTGTTAGTCCGTGAAACACAGTTAAGATGCTCTTGATAATTTATTCCAAGTTTATGCCAACGTCAGCAACTGAGTCCAAGTTATCGAGCGCCAGTGGATGTGTACCTAACTTGCAGACGTGTCATCGACTTGCGCAAAGTCAAGTGAAAGGATAAGTATTAACTTTACCGAAAGCAACAACTATTATCCATGCTTGCAGTCACACGAAAGCCTCCGATAACTTTAAGTAGGCCCTATATGTAACTTTATGTCAGTTATATTAACGGGAGAAATTATAAATTAAAGAGTAACAGGCAGGAAAAATAAACTGTTGACGTACCTTGCGAAATCTGATCATTAACTACGTAAACCGCGTCAACATAAACTATCAAGGAAGTGCTCGGGAAAAGGAAGCCAATAGATTTTACAAAGATTCTCGTTTTTGGAAACATTACAAAAAATAAACTACACTTAACTGAGAAATAAAGATTATTATTTTAAGAAAACCTAACAATCAACATTAACGTCTTTTAATAATGTGTGAAATCCCGATCGTAGTATAGGCATGGTATGGTTTGTGAGCGAGTAAGCTCTGTTCATACAACCTGCAGTTTTAGATATCGTTCACATAGATATCAATCGCCAATTTTAATATAGAAAAAGCACTTTAGTACTTTTAGTAAAACAAGCAAGTTTTAAAGACACTCTCGCTGAAGCACAAGGTATACAAGACTTCATACGTACCGCAGGAACGTCTGCGCAATACATTATTAAATTAGGTGGGTAAATCCGTATTTATTAAAAAATACTAGTGATAATAAATATTACCCTCGGAATATTTCTGGAAAACGATTCAAGTGGTTTAAGACGCGATGTAGCCGTGATGACATGCCATCCATAAGGTGGAAAGTGTGAGATGCGGTGATAAACGGCAGCGCCTCTAAGTAATGATCTTTATGATTGGTCTCGACACGTCCAGGGCTTATAGGAAGAATATGCACAGCCTGGGAGCTCTATAAATATTCTTTATTTCAATAAATAAATAGATTGAATCAGTTTCTGTCTTTCTATGATTATATTTTGCAAAAAAGTATCTGGAAGACGGATAGTTTGATGGGTAGAATGGGGGAAAAAAACTACTGAATCCAGATGTGAATTGATGAAGCAATAAATGTTTAATCACTCTTACTGTTGTGTATAAAAATGCAGGACGGGCGCAGATGGACAGGATGGCTAGTACTTAACTCTTCGATCTGTGGGGGCGGGGATGTGCAGGTAGTATCCAGCTATCGGTTCAGAGACATTGTTTTCCTGCACTGTTAATAGTCAATGGAATTCCTTGTGGAAAAATAGTTTAATCCTTCCAGTAGAGTAGTGTTGTTTAGTCCGGTCCTCAGGGTACCGTCAGCCAGTCCATGTTTTTGCTCTCTCCCAGCTCCCTTCCAGACCCTCTACATTTTTGCTACCAGGAGCTGGGAGGGAGCAAAAACGTGGACTGGCTGACTGTACCCTGAGGACCAAATTGGGAAACACTGCAGTAGAGTTCTAGAATCTTGCTCTCTATTTATATACAGTAGCTACAATTAAATTTACATTATTGTCATAAAACGTATTGTAAATTTCTGTTGCTTCTTTCTCAGCTTCAGATACATCCATTTCATAATGAATGTTACTTTCTTGTGATGTTTTAAAATTATGCAACTCAGGATCATTATCAGTTGAGCCCTACTGTGTCAGTTTTATCTTGGGTGTAAGTCTGAAATATACGATAAAATATTTTGCAAATGTTTACCTACCAGATGATTATATAAATAGCAGCGTTATGTTTCAAATCTTTAATTCTCCATCAAATATGACATTGTAAGACACAGTTACACATCACATGTGACTCTTTTGAAGTGTGAAATATATATAGTGGTTTGTTAATGCCTGGGCTTTGGCAGGGTAAACATTTGCACAAGTACCAGTAGCGAAGCTTAATGGTGATGTTCCTCGCTGGATGTATAATCTGCCACCACACCTAATAATGCAATCGCCATTTGACCTTTTCCAATCCTCAGCAACGCTATTGAAGTCACTCATCTGTTACAACTGGGAAGATCTTAACCATCAGGAGTCTGAGGCTTCTCAGCCACCTTCGGGTAGTCTGACATGCCTTGACATTTTAAGCAGTCCACATCTAAACAGGGACGCATGGAGAGCTTATTTAAAACCATCTAAAATGCACGCAGGCTTCTTGATATGGTCGCCAGGGTCTCTCTCTCTCTCTTGGACGGAATGCCATCTTTCAGTGCTTATCTGATGCTATTCCCAGCGCTCCCGCGACACTGACGTCATATGTGTGAAACTGTACTTGGCGTCCCTATGGATACGTCTGGCCAAGGTGCGTTTCGCTGCGTGCGTCCTTTATAAGATCAGTTCGGTGACAAGACCCAGCATGGGGGGGAGAGGGGGTAGTGTGGGGGCTGAATAGGGCTATTGTTGCAGGAGTTCAGGTCCTTGCCTTTTCCTATGGAGACGGCGGTTCGACTCTCTCCAGGATGCTTCTCAAATGAACAAGGAAAGCTTTGATTAAAAAAGAAAAACCATTTCAGACTATGCCTGCCAGAATAGCTCACCTGTTACCTTTAAAATAAAATATAAATACAAGCATTCCCAGTCAATGTTTAAACTGTTTGAACTTGACCTTATGTTAGGTGTTGGGAAAACATCACCTGCAGTGAAAATCCTTTGATGATATGAATTTAGCTGCTGTATGTGTGTTAAATTATAGATATGATTATTTCTATCCATCTTGCCATAAAAAGCTCCACTTCCTGGGATGAACTCCAGACCCAGTGCGACACAATATTGGGTAGGCAGTTACGGA
Organism: Hippopotamyrus pictus; assembly: GCA_026781145.1. Classification (NCBI taxonomy): domain Eukaryota; kingdom Metazoa; phylum Chordata; class Actinopteri; order Osteoglossiformes; family Mormyridae; genus Hippopotamyrus; species Hippopotamyrus pictus. The sequence goes on along the minus strand of JAODLC010000052.1, from coordinate 2,672,377 downwards.
AGATGGATGGATTTCACATTAAAATCCTAGCAAAGATGGCGCGCTGGTGCAGAATCTTGCATAATTTTGCCTCTAACTGTGGAGCAAAACAGTACGTGAGGGAGGGGAAACTGGCTACACGCTGGCACTCGAGACGCCAGGCAGGGAAACATAAATTCGGCTCTCCAGTGAGTTTGAGGGAAAAAAACGTTGTTTTTCTGCACAAGCCTTGGTGTTTACTGGCAGTTAAAATAAATGTTTTAAAGTGGGAATTTGTGTTTGATCCTTGCTGTGCCCCGTCAGACATCTGCAGCGAGGCGGCCTGCGCTTAATTGAGTCTCTCTCGCTCTTATCACTCTGCGCTGATGTCCATCATGAGCCCGCAGGGGTTCGAGTGGGATCTGGAAGATTGCGATCTCCCCCGAGAGCGCTGCGTCGCTCGGTAAAGCCCGCCGCCCGCGGTACGCTAACAGCTCGTACATCAGAGAAGTGGGTGATCTGTCTGGGAGGGGAACGTCTTCAGACTGGGATGTGATTGGCTAGGCCGAGTCGTGAGGAAAACAGGGGAAGATTCACATCCTTGGGTGACCTTGCTATCATGCATTCAGTGTGTGTACAGTGTGTTGTATCAGGTTAATCTTGTCTCTGGGTGGCAGTGCCTGTGTGTGTATCCATGCATCTGAATACCACTGCCATTTAATTTAATCAGTATTTTATTTTCTCTTCAGGCTGGAGACAAAGCACATTCACACACATTTACAGCTGACTTTCAGCAGCATTCCAGTTCACCTCTGAGAAAATCACCCATTTCCCCCACATCTGTGCAAAACAACTAGAACGGTTAGGTTAAACATTTGTGTAAAGCCTGCATCAATTCCATCGCTCGCAAAAAGCTTACAATCCCTTCAGACTGTGGATTATTTCAGTTCCTCCGACGAAGATGTAGGTGTTTCTGTGCTTTCGTGGACTTCCTGGAATCCAGGTGCATTTTGGGAAAAACAAGCATCAGGAACAGAAGTCACACTGACCTGTACTCTACCAAGTGTCAAGTGATGTAACAAATAAACAGCGAACGAGGCTCAGGAGACACCAGTAACTTTTGATTAGGTGATAATTGTTCCGTTTTTATTTCCAGACATTATATTTTACCGTTTGTTTCTCACTTCCTTTGCAAAGACGACTGCAGATCACATACTTGTGCATTAAATAAAGTGACTGAAACATTTGGGCCTGGCAGAATAATGGCCTAAATACTTACGTGGAGTTTCTGCAGCTCTGGCTTTCCGGGCAGGGACTTCTGCGTATAAAAGGCCTGTAAAGTGACAGTTTATTAGCGTATGTGGCTGAGCGCTAATTATCGTGCGAATGAATTAAACCAAAAGACGGATCGCAGAAAAACTGCTGACTTACCTTCTTGGCTTGCTGGCTCTCGTCTATAGATTTAGATCTGCTTTTCACATGCTTTGGGGGAGCCAATGAATGGCACTGAAGAGAAATCAACAGCTGGCTTTAGCGTTTTGCAGAGTTTATTATTATGATGACTTTGCGATGTCACAAACCCCTGCGTCCATACGTACCTTGTTACCGGCATTATCCATGACTTACTCTGTTCTCCACGTCAAGGAGCCAGATTACGGTGTGCTGATCGTCACTTTTAAATTTATGTTCTGTGGAAACAAAATTATTAAAATGGCCAGTAATATATCAGTTTTACCTCATATGACGTTTTTATGTAATTCCATTTTGCTTCCTCTAGATGGCAGCGTTTTAACGTCAACCGGCAAAATAGACACATTTTGCTGTGATTGGCATCCCGCAGTATTAATTCCTATTAAATGTCCGTATTGCATAATAAAGCGCACTGTGGAAACCTGGGTCACTGATTTACTATAATTCAATACTATAATTCAATACATGTGCATCTAGAAGTTTAACGTTCAGTCAAACCTATTAATATATGAACATACTAGTAATGCATATCTAAGAAATGGAATCGTAGTGTACTCCTAAATCGTGTGTATCTTGCAGCTATAAATTAAATTTGCCTTATGGTCGTCGGGTTCTTATATATTTACAAGTTTACAAACAGATTTTAAAGAATCATGAGAAGAGCAGGCCGTCATTGCAGAGGGGCCGAGATCACTTCATGTGGCTGTGTAAGCAGGGGACCAGGGGAAGGTAAGAGCGAGAGGCCACTAGGCTGCGCCTCGCACACCGAACGCGCGTCTGCCTGCGTTTCCCTGTGGTACCGAAGCCCTTTTTTTGGGACACAGTGCCATTTCATCCGAAATGCGTCGTGATTCTGGGCTCCCTGAAGTAGATTTGTTATGGATGCTTGGAGTCATTAAGTGACACCATTATGAAAAAAAACCCTGACTCATACTTATATGAGTCATGATGAGAAGTGTGTGTGTGTGTGTGTGTGAGAGAGAGAGAGAGAGAGAGAGAGAGAGATTTGCCGGATGTACTGTGTCTGACACTGCTTTGGGACTGAGGGATTTGTTTGTGGCTGCTGACTAGATATTTTTTTCTTCATTTGGTTTTGGCTCCCATAAAATCATCTATTCCTGTACTCAAGTGAACGAGGTCTAATTATTGTTTTAATATCAAGGGAATGCATGCTTGGTAATGCTTGAACTCGAGATGAAAACGCTTTCCTTGTGTCCCAGGGAACTGGCAGGGGAATGCCATCACCATGGCAACGATTGGAAAGGGGCCGCCGGCGATCTGAGGGAATTAACAGCCAATTCCCTCTGGTGGCGAAATGCCCCCCCCCCCACGAGGGACATTAGAACCGCAAGGCTGAAGTTCATCTGACACTCTGCCGATGATCGTCTGAAAGGGAAGCCTAGCTGTTCACCAGCTTTCCCAAACATAAATGCAGCAAGAACGTGCATGAAAAGTTTGCTGGCATCTGATAACCGACGCAGGGGCAAACACACCAGGCTTATTCTCTAGCTTACAGTCGCAGCCCAGGTGGAATTTCTCTTAAATCGCTCCTAAATTGTTCTTGACTTGATATGCCCAGTTTTGAGATGTAATCATTTTTTGCCCCTTGGCTATACTCTACACGCACCATTGGCTCCATGCCAGCCTGTGGGAAACGCAAAGTAATTAATGTAATTAAATCCAGCCGCCGCCTGTCCGTTAGCCGATGTCGTTATGCCTCGGACGCCGAAGTGCTTTTTCAGTAAATGCCGGTAATTACGGTGCGCTCGACAGTGCTTCGTGACTGAGTTGCATCCAGGGCAACCTAGATGAGACCCGCGCTGGTGATTGACAGGTCAGGGATGCTCTCCGAGGCTACACCTCTGTTCCTTTGACACCCCCAAACGTGGGACCTGCTTCATTTCCCCGTGGCCCCCAGACAGAGGTTATACAGCTTCCCGATGAATCAGCCGAGTGTGTCACGCAGCTGTTGCACAAACGGCCGTGATTGCTTGTGTTCGGTCTGATTGCGGTTCCTCCTTACATCTGCCTCCCTGAATCTTACTTCGTCCTCATTCTAAACACCTCTTCTGATCCCCTGCTGCATAAAATGTAACAAATCGCATTTACATTTCGCATCCATCCTTCCATTCCTGCTAAGATTCAACTAAAGAACCAGGAAATCTGGAAAAGGCTCATTTGTCCTGTTGTCACTCATCATGACCTTTTCTCAACGGCCCGAGAAGCATTATTTTAAAGTCACGGCGATATTTGCAGCGTTTCTATCCACATGCTATTTCTTATCAAAAAAATGTCAAATGTCTGCAACATATATTTTGCTATGGGAAATGTGTTTTTTTCAGCCTGTAGCTGTTTATGCACTGAGGTTACATGGACTGCTTACTGGCAAGTGTGTTTGTGTGTGTGTGGGTGTGTGAATTTTATCAGAATTGCACAGACGCAGCCTGGTGGTATCTTTCCACATTAAGAAACTTAACGTGATGATTTACATCCTATAACAAGATGATTATTTAAGCATGTATTAACGACATGTTACCCAATAAAACATTTTACCCCTTATGAACACTCATAAGCCCCTTATAAACACTCATAAGCCCCTTATAAACACTTATAAGCCCCTTTTAAACACTTCAGTTTCAGTGGTAGTGGGAAAATCACCCCAATTCTTTGTCCGATTTCAACATCATCATTACCATTATAATTCTCATTAATCTAGGGAAAAAAAATCACATAGAATTGCCTTACATTAAATATAACCCTTTGGAAACTCTGTACCACCTAAATGCTGGGGGACAGGATGACCAAACTGAATTGCAATTAATAAATATATTTTGAAATGTGTTCACGTAAAGTTGTGGAAATCCAGATCCCAAGACTGTGGACAAAAGCAGAATCTCCCCAAAGTAGGTATTTTAGCATCATGGAAAGCTGAGCGTACCTTAACGTCTTTGGCTCTGCTGACTCTCCTCTCCTCTCGGCTCGTCTCCCCTCTGAGATGCTCAGCTCACACGCTAGTGCCCGGCCGAGCTCAGTCTTGCACCTCGCACGAAGGAATGCTGCACAGCTCCTCCTTGCCCATTCACCAGTCCAGGCCCATAAGTGGCATTCCTCCTCCCCAAGGGTATCAGGTGCCTCTCTGTCAACCAATAGCATAATTCCAGGGGCGGAGTCTGTCTGTGAATGGGTAATGCGAGGGGGCGGGACCAAAGTGCTGTGGAGCGGGTCATCTTTGACAGCTCTGAAGCACTTCCTGCGACACCTGCTCTCATTCTCCCTCTGCTGCCCCATTTCAGTAGATTCTGTTGTAGACAAACTGGACAAGACCTCGAGGAAGAGGAGCAGCACTACAGGAACAAGAGCACTAGTAGGGGAACAGGAACAGAACCGCAATACAGGAGCAGCACCATGAAAAAGAAGCAGTGTCTGGAGAACAGAAACACTAGAGGACCGGGAGCACTACCAGGGAACAGGAGCAGTACTAGCAGATCAGAAGCAATACCAAGGGAACAGGAGCAGGAGTAGGGGAACAGAAGCAGTACCAGGGAAAGAGGTGTGGTACCAGGGGAATGGGAGCAGCACTAGGGGAACAGGAGCAGTACCCGGGCAAAAGGAGCAGCACTAGGGGAACAGGTGCAGTACCAGGGGAACAGGAGCAATATCATGGAAATGGGAGCAGCAGTAGGGAAACAGAAAAGGTGTCAGGAGAACAGGAGCAGTATTAGGGGAAAGGGAGCAACACTAGGGGAACAGGAACAGCTCTATGAGAATCAAAGAAGCATTCAGAAAGCAGAAGAAGCACTAAGAGAAGAGAAGCAGTAGTTCCACACACTACACATTTTTCAGACCATGTGATTTGTTGCCCCTTTTCATATAAAACTAAGGTGGGCAAAGGGAACAAAAAGTACACTAGGGGAACTAAAACAGAGTGAGGGTAACAGGAGTAGCACAAAGTGAAGTAAATCAGGGCTCAGGAAGTTGAATCAGAGATTGGGAAACAGGAGGAATGCTAGGGGAACCTGACCAGAGCTAAGAAAACAAGAGTAACACTAAGGGAAGCCAGTCAGAGCCGGGGGAACAGGAACAGCAACTGGGTAATCAAATCGAAGCAGAGGAAAGCAGAACAATTCCACAGACATTTTTTAACAAATCCTTTTAAAGAACTAAATATTGTACAGTAAAAAGTAAGCTAAACCGTCATCATATCTGAAATCAGTATTAAAGGTGTTAATTCCAGCTAAACTCTGATATCTCATTTAATCCAAATGATTCGCTTTCATGGCACACTGATCTTTTAATTGTCGCTATCTGTCTTCATATATTCCAGCTATTAAGGACAAAACTAGGGAGGAAGCCTTTCCTTTTGCCAGAAGTCAGCAAGAATAATTACTTGCGGGGGTTTCAATACAATGAGTCTCTGGAGGCACTAGATGCGGTCAGGGACCCCATAAGGGACAATTTTATTGTAGAGAGAACATTATACCGAAAGGAGGATCTGCAATGAGGTGGCGCTCCATGGAGGGCACGTTCTCCAGGGGCCCCAGCCAGTAGGGGCCGGTAGTCTCTTTAGGGTGGTCACCCTCCCTGTTCCACCGGCCAACAACTTAGGCACAATGATGTTCCCCTTCCCCCTCATTTGCCTTCTTCCCAGCTTGGGCTGTTCCACCCCAACTGGAGCCCTAAGCACTCGCCCCCCTTGACCCCCTTGGTCCCCCTTGGCCCCCCCTGGTCCCCCTTGGTCCTCCTTGGTCCCCCTTGGCCCCCCTTGGTCCTCCTTGGTCCCCCTTGGCCCCCCTTGGTCCTCCTTGGTCCCCAGTGGTCAGCAACGGCCAGCGCGGTGCTCGTTGCCTTTTTGCGATCTCAGTAGACATCGCGATGGTCTCAGGTCGTCATTGTGTTGTGTGGACCCTGTGGTTCTGTAGCAGCTACTAAAAACATACCCCACGATATCCTGTCATAAAATAGCAATGCGATTAATAATGGTACATCTTACTATCGATTAAGCGGATGCTGTTATGACAGAAAACCTTTTGGTGTAGCTCTGTAGATGAGGACTCTTTGTCTGAAATCAGTAGGTTGTTGGTTCCAGTCCCATAGTTCCCAGAGCAATTTCACTGTCGGGCTTTTGAGTAAGACCATTAACCTCAATTGCTCGGGAATACCACAGATAGCACGATGGAGCGCCTGCTTCCCCTAATATATGCTGATTGCCCAGCTCTGCAACACCAACAAAGGCTGAAGAATTCTGAAAGTTTATTAAGCTTATACAAGCACTGAGCATGAAATATTTTAGAGATTAAATTAACAATCACAGGTTTACACATCATCTGCTGATTTGTCATGGGTTAATGTCTTTCTGACTAACAAAGCTTTGGGAAGCTGGATCCTTCCCTTTCAAGATTATGCGGTCCCCAAACAATTATTTCATACTTATATTGTGCTGGGGATGTAATGTTACCCATAATGTATTTTTTTAAACGATGCAGAGGGAATATCTCATCACAAACATTGCTCCAAATGACACAAAAACAGTGTATTGCTGCTTTCTTTTGTGGGAAGGTAAGTATTTTAGAGGCACATCTTATATGCTTCAGTCACACAATGTCATTATTGTTAAATCCAAAAATGATTTCAGCACAGTACGTAAATTCCACAGGTAGCGAATTGAAATACTAACAGTTTGTAGCAGCCAATAACGTAATAACATACCAATAGCGTAATAGCATACCAATAATGTACCATCAACATAAAATAAATTAAATTATGTAATAACTGGTTAATAATATAACTTATTACTATTATTTTTCTTAATTCCACCACCACCACCACGCCCTCTACAGAGGACAAATGTATTTGCAATAACCTATTACATCATCAGGAAAAAGTTATGTTATTGGTTCTTAAAATGTTTTACATGATTGGCCAGTTATTACATTATTGACTTTTATTTCATTAAGAATGGAAAAATTACTATTTTATCTGCAGTAATTACAGTATTGCCATTTATTACAGTATTGGCTTCTACAACATCCAAGAATACTTCTGGGTACATAGTGAGTTTTGAAAGTGCACAAAGTAAACTTTCTGTATATCAGTACAAGTCGGAAACAGTCAACTTCAAAAGTGCTAACATTTTTTCAACAGCCGTTTAATCTGAAAATTAACACATGAAAGGTTCTCAATGACATATTCATGCTATTTGTATAATAAAGCCTCCTATTCTTTGAAGTTAGAGAGCGATACTCCTCCAAAGATATTGAAGAACTTAGGTGAAGCAAGGCATCTCCAGAACATCTTCTGAAGGACATGGTGAGGATAGCGCGAGGAGACTTCAGGAAGGCACCCAATGGTCCCGTCCACGCGACGGGCGCCGAGTCTTCAGACGATCGTTTCTCTCGCCGAATCAGAGTGAATGAACAAGCTTCCGGGATCTGAGGAGGTGGATCGCGTCCGTCTGGGAACTCTCTCTGATGGCGAGGTAGGGAGGGAGAAGTCGGCTTGTAAGTCATCCATCTCCTCCTGCCCTTCCTCCTCACACTCCACCAGGGGGAGCTGCAGGAACTCTGGGAGTTCCAAGTGGTCTTTGCACAGTAGCCCTCGCTGATCGTCAGCGCTGCACCACTGTGCCCTGTTCAGCAGCTCCACCAGACCTGGCGAGAAGATCCACGAAGAACTGATCTCCTTTCCTTACAGACATTTAAGTAGCTGTAGCTCAGTGCTTATGTAGAATAACATCCCTTTAACACACAATCGGAGGCGGATGGTTCAGGTCCAGAAAGTACAAATCCAGACCAAGATTTTGTTTTAACCAACCAGTTGAGCATAAACCGTCACATTCACAGAGTACTCAGCTGGTTGGTTGGAACAAAATCTTGGTCTGGATTTGTACTTTCAGGACTTGAACTTTCTACCTCTGCACAATGTACATAAATGAGGTGAATAAACAGAGCTGAATTGCCATAGTTCCTCATCACTGAAAGCGTCTGAATCCACGTCCTTGGACCCACCATCCATGTCGTAGGTCCTCCTTACAGCCGGGTTCCTGCGCCTTGAGTTGGGTCTGAGTTTATCGGCAGATAGGATCTGGCCTGCCGCTAGCTGCCTCTGTAAATTGAATTGAATTTGGTGATCAGTGGTCATCGTCAACACACCACAGCACACAGTGCGCAACAACGAAATGTGTCCCCTGCATTTGACCCATATGTGACTTTCGTGACATAGCAGGGGGCAGCTAATTCAGCGCCCGGGGAGCAGTGCTTGGGGACGGTACCTTGCTCAGGGTACCTCAGTGGTGCCTTGCTGGTGGGGGATTCGAACCTGCAATCTTTCAATTACAAGTGCGCTTCGCTAACCATCAAGAATGGATGGCACTGTGCTTAATGTTCGGAGCAGAGAACCTTTTAGGAAGTCGGAGCACTTCCCGACTGGGATCAGGCCAGAGAGGGTCTGGCTGGCACTGACCTGGTGGAGGGCACGCGGATCACTGACCTGGTGGAGGGCACGCGGATCACTGACACCCAAGCTGCTGTTCTCGCTCCTGCCTGGGAAAGAATGGCAGGTTAAACGTGTCATCGGTAACATCCCACACAGAAGTTCGGGGTACACCCCCACTCCTGTTTCCCGCCGAGGCTGGGAGTAACGCATAGGCTATCCTAGGTAACAGCTCAGAGTTCAGGTCCGGTGAGTAAAAGTCCAGATCAGGATTTTGTTTCAACCAACCAAATAAGAATTCTGTGACTGTGACTCTTTATACACAACTGGTTGACTGAAACAAAATCTTGATCCGAATTTTGACTCACCGGACCAGATCTACACACCTGCTAACAGCTGCCAAAATCATGGGTTCTGCATGGCAAGGCAGGTGCCCTGGCGAGCTTCTGTTAAACCAAACGGTTAAAGTTATTAAATCCGGTCGATCTGGTTGCCGAGATAACTGCCCCTCCCCACTTAGCTGTCTCCACCAGCGTGAACGCCCCCCCTTCTGTTCTGCATTATATAATACATGCTTCTTTCACGGACATGCATTTAGGTGAATTTGGTGATTCGAATTTCCCCTGCCCTGCGTACTCTGTAACACCGTGTTATGGAAATTGGATGGTCGGATGGACGGATGGATGGATGGATGGATGGGTGGATAGATAAGGTAGATGGATAACATGTAGTACAATACCAAGAGGAATAAGTCAGCACACACTGTACTGTATAAACTCTACACATACTGGACAGTTAGGGTTGATATAGTCCTTTGCTTTCAGAACCATTTAGAGAAAGACTGCGCCCAGGTAGGGTAAGCTGGACATGAGTCGGACAGATACTCCTCGTCAAGTTGCGTTTCTGTATTTAACGAGGCCCAACGTGACTCGGCCTGGACCGCCATGACACAAATGCACAGTGACACGAGGGACAGACGGTTCACCGTTCAAGCCGGTAATGCACATATCTTCCTCTTCGCTGACCTTAAGCAGGTGAAACAACGATGTTAACAGAAACGCAACTAAAAATGGAACTGAGGGACCAATTAGTCACAGAGGCAGCCGTCACCGAAAGCATTTAAAGTGCTCATTTGTCATTATGGTGGCATGCGAATCACACAGGATATGGACACGTGTAGATCTGGAGTCAGGAGTCACCGTTACCCCTGCTTGTTCATGCTTGTCACCCGATCACAGACATTCCGCTGTTGCCATGCAACAGAATCAAAGGTTGCCATATCAGTATTGCAGATATATGAATATGATCGTTTCGGCTGTGTTGATTCGCACTGCGATGCCGCACGTGATCACTACTTATAGGAGCTGGAAATACTCGCGTTTTTTTCCTGTTTACAGAGACAAACTTTAACAACTTCTCTGGCAACAGCTACCTGGTAATGTGTGCACATAGTAAAAAAAGCTGGCATTTAAAAATGTATTTAAAACCCATCTCTGGTGCTGTACTTACTGTGTACTTTGTCTAGCTGTAGCTTCTTGTTCGCCAGAGACGTTATATTCATGGTTGTGTCCAAAGGGTCTTTACTCCCAGTCTGAAGCAAAACAGAGGTCCCGAAAGGGGAAAAAAAACATGCACGTCATAGTCCAAATGTCCAAAACGATGTCAGTCCTGTTTCTGAAACTGCTGTGTTTGAAGATTAAGATTAAGATTAAGATTAAGATTAAGATTAAGATTAAGATGAACTTTACCGATCCCAGGGGGAAATTCTGGTGCATACAGCAGCAAGAACATTGTGCACAGATAAACACAGATATAGTGCTGAACAGACATAAAGCAGACAAAGTGTGGAGACAGTAGCTAAGGTGAATACAGGGGCAGCATATGGCTCACTGTGCCTGTGATCCAAAGGTTGCCAGTTCAAGCCTGGCTTCAGCACATCTGTGGGTCCTTGAGTAAAACCCTTAACCCCCAACTCTCAAGTTTTCTCTCACAGAAAGCAAGATGGGGGGGGGTGAAAAGAGAGTTTCCCCATGGGGATCAATAAAAAGTATCAGTTATTAAATGTGGTGCACGACAGAATGTTGTAACATGAAATGAATATTTAATAAGGCATGATAGGCCTCATGAAAAACTTCAGTCAGGCCTTTTATACCAATTTTGTAACTAGAGTCACGTCTTTATTGACTGGCAGGACAAACGGAGGAATTTAAGGGTTACGTAGGGAGTGTACGCAGCTTAAGGCACGCGCCGTCCGGATGTCCCGACACAGAACGGTACCGGGGGATGTTCTGTTCCATCGTTGCTGTCGGTTACCCTCACCATGGTAACCACGGCCTCCTCCGGCTGTACGCCGTGCTCCCGCATCACGCGGAGCAGCGCCTCGCCCAGGGTCTTGCTGCTTTTCTGCGTGACCTTCTCGATCTTCCTGGAAAACGCAACCTCCACCCTGAAAAGCACGACAACGCTTCCCCTCGCAAGAACGAACCGGGCACGTTTGCATCGCCAAGAAAGAAAAAAAAACCGACATGAGGGTGTGCAAAAAGCAAAAAGAGGAAAAGAATCTGAGCAAACAGAGCAAGCTGTCGGTACTCACAGAAACGTCACCTGCAGCTCCAGCCGGACTTGCTGCTCCTTCAGGACGTAGCTGTCCAGGTCCATGGAGAGAGGCTCCTGGGGAGGGATCAGCTTAGATTAGATCAGATTCAACTCCATTGGCATAGCAAGTCCCCAGACAATGTATTGTGCATGTGTGTGTATAAATGTACCTCCACTTCATAATTGTTTAAATATACTACATTTACACACATGTACACACACACACACACACACATATATATATATTTAATTAGAATTGAAAGATATATACATACATATATATTATGCTGCATTCATATATTCATACATATAGGTGTGTGTGTGTGTATTTGAATGCAGCATATTTACATAATTATGGCGCGGGGGTGGGGGTGGGGGTGGACTCGGGTGGAGATTAGCGGTGGTGCGGAGCGCTCAGCAGGGCGACAGCTGTAGGGAACAAGCTGTCCCTCTGCCTGCTGGTGTGGGAACGGAAGCTTCCGGATGGGAGGGTAAACAGTCCGTGAGCATGAGCCGAAGGCTCAGAGGTTGGCGACGGCCCCTAAAAGCAGGTCTGTTTGAAGGCCTCGCACGTCCCGGGGTGGAGGTTACTACCTTGTCGTTATTCTGGAGGTAGGCGGTGACATCACTGAAGGGGATTCCCCTCTTCTTACATGGCACGGCCAGCATGTCCCGTACGGAGACGCCGGCCCGCGTGGCCACCAGTGACGCCGTCCCGTCGGGGAGGTACACGCAGCAGTACTTCTCCGTCAACCCCAACGCCACACGCTCGGGGTGACCCAGACTGGACGGCTGCATCTGAAGGCGGAGGGTTTATGACCGGCTTTGAACAACAGGGACACGTTGTCCCGCCCCCAAACTACATCCTGCACAATGAGGGTGGAGCAAACGCTACGTAATTAATACCGTACTTCTCTCCTGTGGAAGCTTTAAGTCGTCATCTTTTTAGGCCATTCCAGATTCTGTTGAGTGACATTATCATTTCGAGAGCCAAATTTGCTTATATATTTCTTTATAGATTTGTTTTATAACATATATATATATGTTTTAACACCCTCTCGCTTTCCATTCAGGGTAAGACCACTGCCGAGGTGCAGCAGACGCTTCCAGAAAAGGGCGCATTGGGAGCCCGCTGAACAGAACATACTCACGTCTGATTTGCTGGAAGGAGATGTCCACTGCACGCCGCTGGACGACCTGGCCAGACTCTGCCGCTCCGGACCCACAAAGAGGTAATTATCTCCGGTCTCTGCTGCTCAGGAGAAGAAGAGCCGATGTGGACATGATAGGAGCAGACATAGCCTGCAAACTCGCCCAGATATACAGCTGGGTATTTCAGTGAACTAATTCAGCTTCTGCAGGTTAACCGTCACTGAGACTGCAGTCCTATAGGGACTCTAACGAACAGGCCTGCTGTGCATAATTCCTTGGCCTGGGACAAAATTACTTCAACGGGGCTCCCAAGACATGCAGCCCCTTCCTCCTGGGGTGTCTCCTGGCTCTGAGCACGGGAGAACATCCCCAGTTGGGGGAGGGGGAACTTAGGTCAATTCCAAGGGTCCCTGTCTAAAAAATTGGAAGATAATTGGACTGGTCTGGGTTGGGGGCCCAGTATGATATGGTTTCATGGGGCGCAAAATCTCTAGTGGCCCCTACCCCTGGCACAGCAAGCCTGCTAATCAATCACTCTTGAGTCAAGTCCATGCCCTTAGCCGCTATGCTATCGGTAATGGTGACCTAAGACCTTCACCAGATGTCCCCCTGGGACAGCAGGCCTACTAACTAATCATTGTTGAGTCATCCATGCCCGTAGCCCCTACGCTAATGCTAACGGTGACCTATGACCTTTCCCACAGACCACACCTCCCCATGATCCTCTCTTCTCCCATCGTTTCTCCTCCGCCTTCTTCCCCGGGGTCCCTCTCCTCTTTTCCACCGCAGCCTCCACACCGAAGGGCACCAGCTTCCCCGGCTTCAGCTTCTTTTTCTGTGGGAATTTCAGACGTGTGTCACGCACAGGCTGACGGCGAGCGAGTGTACTCAGTCTCACCCCCCGCCGAGTTTCACACCCCCGTCCAGAACTGCATATTTATAATCTAAACTGCATGCAAGCTGCCAAATCCTATGCCAAGCATAATAGGAGAGCAGAAACCACTGATCAAAGACTCCAAAAAGGCTTCACTGTTGTACCCTTAGGTAGAGTATTTAACTGGAACAAATTCAGTAAAACACCCTGTTGTGTAAATGAAGAGAATGTGCACGAATCTGTTAAATAACATAAGTTGCAACAGCTAGCATGACAATGCTAACAGCTAGCATGACAATGCCAACAGCTAGCATAACAATGCTACAACCTCTGCAGCCTCCTGAGATCCAACAATTGATCTTTGTCCTCACTAGTGGACTTAATGTCTCTGCTATTATTATTATTATTACTATACAGGCCACTCCGTTAAGACTTGTCCGTAAAAAGGACAGTTAGGGTGCGACCTCGCCAACTTCCCGTCAAATCAAAATATTTAATCAATATTAATTTTTTTTCACTAGACCTCATGAGGTCATATGACCCATGAAACTGCTTCTGATTGGTTATCTAAGACCATCGTTGTCAGGCTGGCTCGACTGACAGGCTAAGCGGACGGAGGGTACGTGGACGCCGCCTACGCTCTTGTCGCTGGAGGAAGGGCCGTCCGTCGCTTGGCTCCTTCTCGGCTCCGGGCTCTTGGCCGCCTGGCAGGGCTCCGGAAGAGGCCTGCCTTCCATATCGGCCAGCATGCAGTTCTGGTAGATCGGAGATCGCACGAAACGCGTGTAGCTGTCAAACTTCATCAGCTTGAAGATCTGCCATAGTGCAAAATAGGAGGGAATTATTAGTGCGAGACTGCTCATTCTGTCCTAAATTAATACATCATTTATTAGTTATCGAATACACATGACTTATTAAAATAGGTATATCATGAGAATTCAACAGCGTTCTGGAAGGAAAAAATGAAGACGACAATGATAATGACTAAAATAAACATCTTTTCAAACCGTTTGTTCTATCTGCCAACGTAAACAGAAGTTCCATTTTCCTTTCCCTGCATTTTATGGGTTTTCACCTGGTTGTCTTGGCCAGTACCTGTTGCTGAGCTTTGTCAAACATGTTCGGCGTCGGGGACTCCAAGTCTTTTTCCTGAACACGGGCCGTGTCGTCGATGTTGATGGGGTAGGTGGCGCTCTTCGAGAGGTAGGCGCCGAAAACGGTCCGGGCATCGCGCGTCAGCTGTCGCACAGAAGACAGTTCACGGCTACTTCCATCCATTACTATTTATGTCACACCGCTGAATATTTTCTCTTGGCAAATGAATACCCTGACGGTCAATAAAACGCCAAGCACCTCCTCTTTCTGGCTGGCCGGAATCTGCCGGAACCTTTCGCACGCCTGCCAGAACTGGATGTTTTCCGCGCTGACCTCTGATTTCAGGAAGGTCTGTGAAACACAGCATCCAGATCTATTTTATTTATCATGTAACCATCCAGCAAGGAAGCTGTGAAACATTCGTCTGGTAAATAATTCTTAAATAATCATTCAAAAATACAAATCAGCAGCGGCCCTGGCATAACAAAGAATAACCGAAAATGCAGACAAAACCTTCACTTTTGAATTTTACTAAATCATTTTTGGTTTTATTTAAATTATGATATTAAATCATGGTGTAGTGTAAGTAACATACGCTAAAAAAACACGTGACACATAATTCCTAAGGCAGTGCTTCACAACCCAGTCCCCGGGGACCCGCAGATGGTCCAAGTTTTTGCTCCCTGCCAGCTCGTTTACCAGGAACTGGGAGGAAGCAAAAACGTGGACTGTTTGTGGGTCCCTGGGAACCGGATTAGGAAACACCAACCTAAGACTCTGTGCAGACCTTTCCAGGGGAAAAATTTCAATGCCGGCTAAAATTGCTGTAAATGGTTACTCATGTGTTGCTAATCCTGTGTCGATACTCCAGGAAATGTGGTGTTCTGCTTAGGAAGCAGCATTTTCATTGGTTTACACGTCAGCCAATGGGTGTGCGTGTTATTGCTCAGACTGGGTCAGAGGTCGGCTTCACCGTGAAGTAGAGCACGCCGACGGGATCCGCCAGCAGCCTCTCGAAACTGACGGCCCAGCTGGCCACCGCGCCCAGGCTCTGGCATGTTCCGCCACCCCCTGCCAGGCTCAAACCCGAGTTCAGGCTGTGACTGCTGCCCCGGCCATCCCGCTGGGCCGCGTTCAGCTCTGTCCACAGAGACATGGAGGAAACAGCGAGTCATTCCAAAAGTCACAAAGTGCATTACACCACTGGCGAGGAGAGGACAGCCGGTGGACCTTTATCTCCTCAGCTCTTAGTTCGTTAAGCAAAGTCCTTATCGGTCCAGTAATTAGTGTCATCGGTAGTTACAGATAATTGACTTTTAATTTGAAAAAAATCATGAAGGTCTGCTGATTTGGAGCGCCTGCCTGCCCCCCCCCCCCACCCATTACAGCAGTGTCTTCGCATTTCAGCCAAATGAGGAAATGAAATCACGCTGTAGACGACGCCGGTACTGAACAAACACCCTCAAACACGCACAGTTGACAGTTAACCCTATAGGTGCAGCTGCAACATGTGACCTGCTAAGAGAGTCAATCTAAGATCTCATTGGCCGAAAGACAATGAACTGAGGCCAGATTCCCTAGGCCTACTCAAGTACTGCGGCATAACCGCTAACCCTAAGTATAGTACAGACTCGTGCACTTTTTCCATGCTAGCTCTCTCTTCCTTGTTTTGTCTGGTTTCCTTGGCCAGGAACCGAATCCATAATGGAAATCTTACCCCCATCAGACACAGCCAGGTTCTGCCAAGACAAAAAGACAGGAGACAGAGGAATTTCAGCAGGAAACTTACAATTAAGCACCAAAACTGTAAGAGTATATGCAGTGATTGTAAGCGAACGGTGCAGCATAAAGAAAATATACGTGAGAATTAATTCTCAAATTAAGGGATATTAAGGGAGGATTTTACAGTTAAAACGATTAAAGACAGCTGGATTTGCTTTGGGATAAAGGGGCTTCAAACTGAAACACTAATATAACAGAAATTTGTCATCACTGAAAATCACTATTATGACAAGAGCTATAGACTAAAATAGCTTCATCACTATGCGCTGTCTGTAGCACATGTATAAGGATGAGGAAGTACAGCATTTGCAAACTTCTTCATAACTTTTGAATTCAGAATGTCCTTTCAAAGTGATTTTTCAAAGAAATTTGCAGTACAGGTAAAGAAATGTCAACCGTTGCAGTCTGAATCAAACTCTATGACTTGTGCCACAGTGAGATCTTACTGTATAATCACAACCACCCAATGAATAACAGAATATTATAAAGATATACTTAATCGTTCAGTGTGAGCGTTCTTTTTGTATCATTTCCCGGTAAGTATTCAGTATTAATGTCTGAAAAATTACGAAGTCTTACAAAGCTGCTGTATTGTTTTGCTATGTTGCGACCATTACCAATGTTCGGTATCGTCACATAGAGCAGTGAAAGTGAAAGCTGCTCACATTGGTACCATGCTAGACATAAACACTCAAACTTATCACCAGTAGCTATTAAATACTTTTAAAAAGCTTCACCAATCATCCGAGACATATTAAACTCTTATACTATTTCAGCCAATTGAAAAATACTGAAGTTCTTTACCATAAGTGGAGCAGTTTGAAACAAAAATAATAAGTAACATCGTTACCAAATTTATATCGCAGCTACAGCACATCAAACAGCAAAAGGGCCAAAAGAGAGCAAAAACTATAACGTTTATTCCTAACAAGCCCAAGTATCGTGCCTTATAGGGGTCTAAGCAGACACTCATTTTGACTTCACGTTAAAAACATCATTCCACGGTATCACTCACCTTGTTACCATTAGGGACTGCCAAGCTTCTAAGTATTTTGGACATAACATCTGCAGGGTCCAAAATCAAAGACAAATTAGCTGTCGATCACTAGCAGAGAATAGTCACTAAAGTAAATAGCCGTCATACAGCTTCCTCACTCGCTGGCCTAGCCGTACTTCCTGCTCGAAAAGGAAGTTGTGCCACTGCAAAATGCCACAAAAGGAAGTGTGGGTAATTCAGGCAAACAACGTCTCTTCATTTTACGTCACTCAGAAATCTGAAAAGGCCTTTCGTTACTATCATCTGGGCGGCTGTAAGGTTTTTCTAAACCAAGAACAAAGGACAACAAGTCAAAATGATAAAACTTTAGTTGATGGGGCACAAATAATATAGTATTGTGCTGTTACCTGTGAATTATGTCTTATAACCACAAACTAAATATTAGTTACATACTGTTGTTCATTCATCATTAGTGAATCATGACGCATTTTTTATCTCAAGTAGCAACTATATGTGTTCGTAATTTTTACTTCAGTAATAAATGACTTGTTACTAAGTATCTGTGCCCAGTCAAGTAAAATGTCACCATCACCTGGGTTAACCTATATTTACAAGTAGTACATATGGCTGGTAAATGTATACAATATACACACTGAAAATACTGTACATAAGAAAAGGGGCGTGATCATCGAGGGAAAAGAGTCAGGTGACAATGAAGGGATTTGCTCATTGGTTCAACCTGTCCTACATTTTGGTTACTGATTGTTCAGTTTTTGTTTCTGGCAGTATGTTTTATTTCTCAGTATCTCAAAACTCCACACTTATTCTTTATTTGTTACTCGCTTGTAGTACTATCCATCTATTAATTTCCTGATAAATGACCAATTCTTGTCCTTCAAACACAGTTACCCAAACAGTGCTTTTATTAGAATTCTTTATCCAGTTAACAGAGCATATCTTCCAAACATAGTATTGTTATGGTGATGTAATATCTGCTGCTGTCCTCTAATAACGCATATAACAATATCCCTAAGCCTCAACCCAGCCAACTACAAACAGTTTATCCAGGTCAGGGTCACTGGGGGGGTCTGGAGACTATCCCAGGCATCACTGGGCAGATGGACACCCTGGATGGGATGCCAGTCCATCACAGGCCAACTATACTCTAACACTATGGGCAATTTAGAGACACAGATTACTCTAACTGCAAATCACTGGGCTATGGAAGGAAAATGGGAATACCTAGAAGAAACCTAAAGAACACAGAGAGAGCATTCAAATCCCCCCTCATACAGTAGAGGCAAGATTCAAATCCCCCCTCATACAGTAGAGGCAAGTTTCAAATCCCCAACTCTGAAGGCATGAGGCAACAATGCTACACGATGTGCAAGCCAACCCCCCCAACATGCTGGAGAAGTGTCATCTCTATGGGAGTGTTGTGGTTTTACTTAACCTAGTGCAGGGTTCTTAAAATCTGGACCTCGATTCCAAATCCAGGCCTTGTTTTCAGTTCTCCCAGGTAGTTAATTTAATAATTACTGATTCTGATTGGTCAGAGGCTTCACACCTGGCTCACAGGTAAAGGAAGGCTGGAAAACCAGCAGTGCTCAGACCTCGAGGACCGTGATTTGAATAACCCTGCCCGAGTGTGATTCAGGAGAATGCTGATGCTGAAGCTGAAGCTCCTATAACTCTCGGTGAAAGCCTCTGCCAAATTCCCAGAAGCGTCCCAGAAGAATTGGCCTCGGTGCAATGAGTAACAACTTATTACGCATTGCTCTGCATGACATTGGGTGTGTACCATTGAAATATGAGAATACGTATGACATATTCGGCTAACTTGAAGTAAAATTGGTATTATATACAATGGCGTATAACAAACATGAAAATTCTTGTATTACACCAGATAAAGTTTTTCTTTACACAGAATGCAAGTGTAATATTTCATTATTGAATGAATGCTGCAAAGTGACTTATAACCAAATATGGTGACAGTTTAATCGATGGGGCCCAAATACTTAGTCTTATGGCTTGACATAGCGGAGGAGGGACGAGTCATGTAACGTTCCACAAAAAGGGGGTTATTTAATAGAAATAAATAAATACAGGAAAAATGGGAAACAAAGAGGGACCACGAGGGGTCAAAAGAAAACTTAACTAACTAAAGAACACCACTAACAAGCCATGACAGGGGGCAGGCGAAAATCACAACTCAGTTAACCAATCAGTACAGGCACAGAACGACAAGACACGGGCAAAAATCACAACTCAGTTAACCAATCAGTACAGGCACAGAACGACAAGACACAGGCGAAAATCACAACTCAGTTAACCAATCAATACAGGCACAGAACGACAAGACACGGGCGAAAATCATAACTAAGTTAACCATTCAGTATAGGCACAGAACGACAAGACACGGGCGAAATTGATTACAATTAACAAACACAGGAAACGAGGGAAACTTTACTAAACATGGAGGCTAACACTAGAAAAAAAAACAGTACAAAATAAAACAGGGTGTGAGTATAAAAAGTACAGGGAGTCACAAGACACATCAGGGACTAGGGTTAGATGACAGAGGGAAGAGAATGTCCAGCGACAGATAGGACAGGAATGGACGGTGACCAACCCAGACAACTTAGTAATAACTCAGTTACTACTGAAGTACAAATCATGAAGAAATCATGAACAAATATAGTTTCTAATTGAGATAAAAGATGTCATGATTTATTAATGTTGAACAAACATGAGGTCAGTATTTCACTTGTGTTATTCATGACTTCTTCCTTTAATGGTTCCTTAGTAGTTCCTGCAGTAGTTCCATCAGTAGTTCCTTTAGTAGTTCACTAAGGTTTACAGAATGAACAGATATAGTAAATACAGTAACCACTGAAGATAAAATGTCATGATTCATTAATGATTAATTAACATGAAATCAGTATGTAACTAAGACTTAGTTTGTGGTTGATTAATACATGAGCATAATACTTTATTATTTTTGCCCCGTCAAGTAAAGTGTTACCACAATATAAACATTTGTGATCAGCGGTGTTTTGAATAAGCAATCCCTCAAAGGACGTACACTTAGACAACACTGGGAATGTTTTAAGACAAGTAGTAATATATTCTTAAAGTATTTCAAATAATCTTCTAAGTGACTTAATACAATTTGCATTTTTGTTTTACTTGCTATATTGAGCACTTTAGACACAAGACCGAAATATAAAAATGAGAGCTAGCAGTTATTAAATGCATTTTTTTTAATGAAACAGTGGTATTTCGTAATAATTTGCGAGTGAAAAAGGAACGATCTTATAAAAGTAACCTCGGAAGTCAGTCATTGACCAAAGGCCGGGACCTTAGTCTGTGCACAGGTTTGTGGAGATGGCCGCTTATCGTGCAGACAGAAGATGATGTCCATGCTGGAAACGTGTCTGTGTGGAATGTGGCCATTAACTGGGTGATGTGAACCACGGCCCATCGTGAAGCAACAGCACAGCCATAAAACACATCACTGCTCTAAAAGACAAATGCTTTGCAAGCAAATACTAACTGTCCCGCTGTAAACCAAACGACAGTTATTGCCCGGCAGGTAACAGTAATTAGCTACCAGAATCCAGTTTTCCAGGCATTTTTCTTTCTGATAGAGTTGTATCAATTACCTGTTAAATCGGATTCTGTTTCCTTTTCATTTATATTTACACATATTTAGTTTTCAAATACTTGGTTGGAACCAAGATGTTTAATCGTTCCTGTATCTATATAATTGTAATTTTTGACCATTTGTGGCTGTGTTCTTCTGTTTTTTAAGTTAAATCTTAAAATGCCAGTCTAGAAAAAGTTCATATTTTTGTCTTTGACTGCTTTTCTTTTTAGATGTGAATATCACGTCTGTTCAAATATTTTATGAAATAATTACCACGTTCCATCAATTGAATATCTGCCGGTGATATTTACGATGACATTTAAGATGCTGGAACTGCTGTCATCAGTATTAGCATTAGGTAGCTACAGTGTTTTTAATGGTCTGATATGGCTGCCAAGATGCTTTTATTAAGACGCTTAAGCACGCTTTGGTTTTCCGTAAAGTACTGCAGGACTGTTAGATGGATGACGCTGATTAAAGATACCACGTGAGGTTTCGATGCGCTCCCGTATAATCTGCCATCTATACCTAAGCTTCCTGTATGGTATATTAAAATGCAAGCGTAGCTCCCTGAAATTTCAGCGGTTTGCTTATTAATTTGATATGTATATCACATATAAGACATATAATACGCTATGTAGATTCGCCATCTGCTACCCATCGAGAGCTCACGGTCCCATTTCATCCTTCACCACACCGACTGATGATGTCTGTATGCGATGGACAAATTCAGTCATCACACAGCTATAAACTATAATATCTGCCTGGGCTGAGAGCTTAGTGTTTGTGGTGTATTTTGTGAAAGGTCTTTTGACCTTTATGTTACGCCGTAGAGCGCGCTGTGTATGGCGAGGGAATAAAAACGAACTGCGCCTTTAAGTTTTTCTAAAGTCAACTTTGCTTGTCTAGCACATTTTTTAACACAAAGGTCATTCAGAGCGCTTTCCAAAAGTGAAATAAGAAATAAAATACGTACCGTGAAATCGACATGAAATATGAAAATTTGAAATTAAAATCAAAAAAACAAAACATTTAAAAAACGGATATTAATGCTTCACGTGAGAGGACGTGAATTATGTAGTAGTACAGCTTACTTAATGCATTAACTAACGAGTAACTAAGTGTTTGTTAAGTATTGACCCCATGTTCATTTGTCATTAATTGCTGGTCAGAAACAGAATGTTTAAAATTCTACCTCAATGCCCTCCTCTAGTCTGTAAATTTCTTACTGTATGTTCGTATGTTCTAACAACACTTTATAATGTTAACCAGCGAGTTTTCTCAGACACAAACAGGCCCAGATTGCTCTGTATAGAAAAAACGCATAAATACAGGCCACACCCGTCTGTCTGATCGTTCGAGTGCAGTGCACGGCTGCGTTGGAACCTGTCGCTTGCTATTGCTAATCGCTACGAGTTTCTTGTACAGTGAACGGGAAAAAGATACCAGGTGGGGTTAAAAAAGGTCAGTCTGCTTAAACCAGTGTTTCCCAGTGCAGTCCTCGGGGTCCACATTTTTGCTGTCTAGCAGGGAGCAAAAACGTGGACCATCCCCGAGGCTCCCCAAGGACCGGATTGGGAAACACTGCCTTAAATAGTTCAATATCCTATTTGTTATTTATTTGTTATCTTCTTGAAATTTCAGTGACACATTTATCAGGATATGAAGACAAATACTGCATCATCCATCAAAGTTCCTCCAGATCGAAGACAAAATGCGCTGGATTTGGGCATAAAATTCCCAGGCTGGACATTTCGTGGGCCCTCAGCTCTGCTTACCTTGATGTCAATGGAGCAGAAGGACACAGATGCGAGTGACCATCCGAGGGCGAATCCATGTGACACTGACGTGGGCGTGTCTCTTTTCTTTCTGGCAGTAGCAGAGTAGCAGCAGAAGCATTTGAAGCTCTGCAGGAACCATAAACACGCAGGACCATCATCCAGTGCACTGGGAAATTTATAATGGGTTGTGAAAAGCATCCAGAAGCACAGAGATGGACGTCTCCTCCATTTAACAGCAAACATCCCTGCAAACACTGTGAGCTGCATCAGTAGAATGTTGTTTTTTTGGAAATCCTTCCCAATCCGTTACACTGACAAATCAAGCGTTCAGAATGATCACTATAAAATGAATGCAACCTTGATTAACTGAATGTATCATGCTTAGGGAATGTCCCAGAAGACACACCATTTAAAATTCTCCTTTTGCAATAGGCATCGCCTGAATGTTTTTAAAAAAAATTGTATCATTTACTCAGCCTGAAATTCCGTGACTGTGATTCGGTCTGAGGGAATTGCCGTCGCACCTAACACAGTGTGATTGCTGGGGAGGTAAAGTCACAAGTCAGGTCCAGTGTTAACCAGTGTTAAAGATGAGGTCCCTGTGAGTGGAATCAGAAGATGGTGCAGGGATTTGCACAGTAACCTGGCTGATGAAAATTCATCATCAACACTAGGCTACTAGGTGCAAGTCTTGCTATCTGATGTTCTTGAAGACAGCAGTCAGATGAATATGAACGTGTCTTATTCTTCATGCACATTCATTAGGTGAGATGGATTTATGCTGACTTGATGTGACAGTTGAACACACTGCTGTCAAAGGTATTTGGTCTAGAATAGTCTTTCTCCTCTTTTTTTGGGGGGGGGGGGGGTCAATGCAGACAAGCCTTGTGCAACCTAATGCAGTGAGGTAGGAGATGGGTTATCTGCATCGCCTTTCACTTTTGCACAGTGAACGGTCCCAACCTTAAAAATAGTTTTTAAGATTAACATACAGGACCATGTGACCCCCCCCTGGACTGGGGCGACTCCCATATAATCTGGAGAGCCCTGCCCTGGAGCTAGGACTGGGGGGGGGAGCCGGAGGGCGACTGTCTGGTGGCCGGGTCTCTACCCGTATAATCCGGAAAGGGTTACATAGGTCCACCCTCCTGTCGGCCCACTACCTGTAGGAGGGGCTGTGGGGGTGGGACGCAGTGTAGATCGGTGGTAGACGATGGCAGGGGGCTCAATGGACTGATTGGACTCTGGAATCAAACTCCTGGAGAGGGACTGGAACCTATTCCATCCTGGAGTTGCGTGCTATGCAACAGACAGCATAATTATTTACACGTATTGTTGGCTTAAGACTAATCCTCACTCCAGTTAGACCTCTATATATATATATCAATTTAGTATTAAATATTTTGTGTGCATTTTTAATTTTGCATTTCTTTTGCATTTCACATTTACCCATAATATCGTATGCATATGTAGTTGCGTAATGTCTACATGGTAACTGTACGCAAATTATGACAAAAGTCTTTAAAAACATGATTTAAAAACCTCTTATTGCATCACACAGACATCCACAGTCAGCCTGGGATGGAAATCTGGACCTGTGCTGGCACTTGAGGCTCCGAATGTTTTTTATAATTAACCGGTGTTAACAGTAATTTTTGTACTTGGCTCCCATCCTTTGATGAAAATCTGGTAGGTGAATTAAATGGAAGGAGTGGGCATGGTGGAGGGAGTGAGGGAGGGAGGGAGGTAAAAGCAGGGGGCGGGGAGGGGGGTTTAGGTAACGCCCCCTTGTGGCTGAGAGGGGTATCACTACCCCTGTGTCTTTTCTGTGGCAGGTGGCTGTGGGATAATCCAGGTAAGTCCTGAATGCAGAGAGGTGGGGGAGGAGATGGTGGCTAATTGTGGCCCGTTAATCCAGCCCCAGCAACCCCCCCCCCGCAGGGAGACAAGGGCAGAGAAGGTCCCTCCTAGCTGGGGGAACGAAGAGCCGACAGTCTGCCCTGGGTCACCTGCATTTCTCGTCCGCCTTGGGGGCTGACTGTATGATGTAGGTCTGCTTCCAAGGACAGTGATCAGGATGGGAGAGGTTCAGAAGGTAGGAAGGTCCCCCCCGCCACCTAGGGGCAGGGAGTTTGTTGTGTAACTGGGAAAGTGTAGTAACTTTACTGCAACCCAGTATGCCGCTGACTGGAAACCAGTGGGATCTATAAAGATTTTGCTCATAATATGTTGTCCATCTCCTTATTAGAATATTCATTATCATGTCGGTTTATTAGGGAAGGGATCGGTGAGTTAGTACTTTAAAATTTTACGATTACTGTTGATATAGGTTCCCCAGAACAATGATTTAATGTCATTTATTATTCATTAATGGCTTGTAAAGAATCTGAAGAACAATCAGAAACTGTTACTTTAACAAATCTCAATTTTTTTTCTCACACATATTGTGTCAAAATATTGGTTGCCTTTCGTTGTGTGCGGTCAGGTTTTGCCATATTGATGTTTCCAGCGGGGATTAATTAACTCAAGATGATGCAGAAATTCAGGTTTCTGATCCAGCACCCTTGACCTTATGTAGATATGTGACATGTATGTGTATCTGCAATTTCACATGCCGATTAATATGTCATTTGAATCGCAAGTTAGATAAATTGTAGTTTCCGCTTCTTCTGACCCATTAAAAGTCCTGTTTCTTAACTCGTCTGTCTGTGTAGAAAAAAATATCTTATCAGACAGACGCGTGACTGTCCCGACAGGAACTCAGAGCGACGCTAATGGTGTTGCAAGCGGACGCTGGTCTAACATTGTCTTTTGGCCGAGCTCAGGGTCTGTTTTCCGTCGTCGAGAGACTGAAAGGCGCCACGGAGCAGGAACTGAGAATCGTTCTCCTCGGCCTGGACAATGCGGGGAAGACGACGCTCCTGAAGAAGTTAGCGTCTGAAGATGTCCGCACCATAACCCCCACGCAGGTGAGAGGCAAAGCTAACGGTTTTCCTCGAGCCTGGCGAGGCACACAAAGCTTACATAACCTGGCCATCATGGCCAAGAACAGAGTGAGCCAAGATCAATTACACTGCTACAATGCCGGTTTTACTGACAGATGCCCCTTATTACATGGTCATCTCAGATGAATAGAAAATGTCTATAGTGTTAGTATCGTTATATAAGAAACTGAGTAGAGGACAGCAGAATTCCGTCAGTGTGTAGCTCAGCCAGATCGGACGCTGTGCCTGTGATTGGTTGGTTGCTGTTTCAAATCCTATGGTCTGTCGAGTGATGTCATCGCTGGGCCCTTAGCTTCCCCCGGCCCCTCAAGGGACTGGCTGACCCCGTTCTCTCAAATGTACATCGTTTCGGATAAAATTGTCTCTAAGCGCCATATAAAAATATGGAAATGATGGATGAGCCAAAGTAAATGGCAAAAGTGCCCTAGGAACAAGGATAAAAAAGGTTAATGAGCTTTAAACCCTCACTTTGGAACTAATCAACAAGATCTATATTCGTTATAGTCATCCCTACAAAAAGATCCTATATTCGTTATAGTCATCCCTACAACAAGATCCTATATTCGTTATAGTCATCCCTACAACAAGATCCTATATTCGTTATAGTCATCCCTACAAAAAGATCCTATATTTGTTATAGTCATCCCTACAACAAGATCCTATATTCGTTATAGTCATCCCTACAACAAGATCCTATATTCGTTATAGTCATCCCTACAACAAGATCCTATATTCGTTATAGTCATCCCTACAACAAGATCCTATATTCGTTATAGTCATCCCTACAACAAGATCCTATATTCGTTATAGTCATCCCTACAAAAAGATCCTATATTCGTTATAGTCATCCCTACAAAAAGATCCTATATTCGTTATAGTCATCCCTACAAACATTTTTGTACCGTGTCTCACATCTTCGTTTCTCCAGTGCCACTATGCAACTTGGTAAAAATAATATATATTATAAAGGTAGGAAACTCATTCACACCACTGCTAATCAAGCATACATCCAACAGACAAATAATAAAAGTATCTAGTATTAATAAGCAATATATACACCCGTTTGTGTGTGCATATACCACAGTCATACTGATTATACATGTAT
>JAODLC010000052.1:2609745-2620679 GCA_026781145.1 Hippopotamyrus pictus | reverse complement strand
GGGGGGGGGGGGGGGGTGGGGGGGGGGGGGGGGGGGTACGTGCCACTTTCTCCTCTAATGATTGAAAAGGCCCCCTTTTTGAGATTCTGAGAGACCATTTTCAATCCCTGATGATCACTGACTTAACAGACAGCGATTCTGGCCTGCAAAACTTAGCGAGGACCACTTCTCTTCCCCGGTCGAGCACCTGCATGGCGCTGCTTTTCAGTGTTAAGCACTGTATTTAGATTCAAAGAAAGTGCGACGAATAGAGATAACAACAGCACCTACTAGCGGCTTCATTTTGAACAGCAAGGACCCCTAAAAGCATCAACTCCAAACCGCGAAGTTTTTGGGCTCACAAGTCGTTTCGATTTCAATTCAGGTATAACATAATAAAAGTTATATATTAGCCTTTCCAAACTTTATAATACATAAAATTAATAAACGGAATTCATGCTTAAAAATTTGCACATTGCTTTCAGGACATAAAATGTCCTGTTTCAGGCAGCACATGCCCCAGGATGGGGGTACACCCTTAAGTTTTTTAATTGACTCATTGGTGATTCAGTTCTAGCTGTACTTATTGCATTAATTATTTTTTTTATTAATGAAAAAAATGCATTATACATAAATTATACAATAACGGGCCAGTGCCTCGTCTGACCTGTGGAAAATTCAACTTTATCGATATCGGTTGTAGTAAATAGTCTAAGAGGATGCTAGGTTTTAAGTCGTGGAAAAGAGTTATTAACAAGATTATTAACCGAGACGACCTGAACCCATTAAACGGGAGGCATCGCCAGACTTTCAGCTGATTTTGTGACATTATTGATTTTGTGACCTTTACAGATGAGAGAATACGATCCAAATCGTTTCCAGAGCCGAGCTCAAATAACAAAGTAAAACGCAGGCCTATATTTTACTTCAATTTATCCATGTCTGGTTAGGATTTCACATTTTTATGTGAAATAAATTGTTCTGTAAATCATTTTCTAAGGAAAGAATTTGTGTGTTATAGACTTCTCCACACATAATCATTTTCCATTTTCTTTCTAAAGTCCGTATGTAATTGCACATAGAGGACGCACTTCTCGCATGCATTAAATTTGCTGATTTGTTTAAACACATTCTTAGACATAAATTAATGTTGTTTTTGTCTGTATTTTCCCCAGTGAGTTGCAATGGCATTACATAGTCACTGTGGCTGTACTGGATCAAATCCCTCATATTACTGACGATCCATCTGTGTATTAACGTGCAAATTTAAGAAATTAAATAATCTTAAATACAAATTGATGTGCATAAAGATTGTGCAAACGTCGCATATTCAGCTGCTAGGAAAAACAACGAGACAGATAACGCCAGTGGGTGGAAAATTGTTCCACATTTTCTAACTGGGTCATACATCTCTGGTATACATTCATTATATTTGTACGTTGCAGATAATCTGACGTTAATTGTGAACTGTATTTTTAAATATATAGTCTCTCTGTGGGTGGCGTGCGTTTTCGGAATAACGTGTAATATATCAGATATGTGAGGGAATATATAATCAGTCAGATTCCTTCTGGTGTTACAAAACTTTAAAATGCATGCTTTGTACTATGATACAAACGTGGGTGTTGGATTCTGTTCCTAACATCTCACTCGCTGGAATGCATTTCTTTTTATGCAAACACTTCTGGAACGGCGGGGTCAGCTCACACCCTATTTTATTATCGGTGCGCATCGGGACTACGCAGACCGAAGGGACGACTCACGGGTCTTGTTTCCCCGTCGATGATCTTAGCTGAGAGAGCAGGCGAAGCTTCTCACGTTTCGCCAAGGCGATCTATCTGTGTCAGAGGAGCGGGACGCTACTATTTAAGACCCCCCAGCTTAAGTTCAGATAAACCTTTCAGCTCTACTGCGTCAAGATCTGTCACGGAAAGTGGGTGAGTAGACCGACTGCCTTTATGGACGCATGCTGCGGTATGTGGCTTCGAAGGAGCTGCCGGGCTGGAATGCAGCTGGCTCGCCGGCTATGCGCCGTGACACGGCGGGCTACGCCGCGCCGACTCTCTCAGTGCTGCCGCCGGAGCCGGAGCAGCCGCCGATCGGCCTCGGCGGAGAGTCTAGCCGAAATGCGAAGCCCCGCGGACCCTTTTACGGCTCTCGGGTTCGGGTCGTACGCGACAATCTGCCTTTTCTCCCAACTCGCCCGTGCGGATCTTAATATGGAGTCTCGTCAGTAAGGTTTCCCTCGAAGTACACAGGCGGACAGCAGTGTGTGACAATTAAAATGACACAATTTAACAATCGGTTAGTTAGATAAAAATCCATGTCCCCCCAGAGGTGTAGTTGCTTCGCTGCCTATTTTGAAACAGCTGAAAGGAATTAAAGTTGCGAGTTATGCTATAGGAATAACCGGGGGAACGCGCACACGTACCGGGCGCAACTCCTGCTAGTTAGATAATAAATCAGGGAAGGTGCAGTCAGCGCAATTCCTGCATTTTTGTCAGCGATATCGAGTATTTACTGTTTGCATAACAATTTAAACGCACGCACGTGTTGGAAAGTTTTTCATTTTAATGTGAATTTTGGTTTACAGACAGGGTGTGCAGTCATGAAAAGGCACCTGAATACATGTCCAGAGCAACGTGAGAGCCGCCTTTTGTTTTAATTTTTAATCAGCCAGGTTTGGTTGAGCTGTTCACCGATTTTGACTGTGGATTTATTTAGTGAATCATTGTTTTTTTGATTGTTTTAAGTGAAAAATGCAACAAAAATATATGTGGCGATAAATCTAGCCCAACAATAAAACGTTACCTTAAATTACATAATTATGGTTCCTAAACAATTACATGAATGATTATTTAATGAGATATGTACGCTGGTATTGATAAGTATTGTTTTTGAATCACGCTTTCGGTATTTGGACCAGCAACAATCATTCTGTAGGGTAAACAACCATAACCGCTGCTACATGCGACTTCCAGATTACTTCATAAGGTAACTTCGTGCCTAATCAACATCATACTAAAGAGGCGTTTTGTATACGTGAGTATCCCCAGGGCTTTGGAGATTTTCTTAGCGGTCGAGCACACAAATAGTGCATCTGATTCCATCCATCCATCAGTCTCGTCAGTATCACCTCTGTGTTTCACTGTTGAGTGTCTTTACATGCGCACGTAAAACCAATCAGACTACAGGGGGGACTGGATCCACACCCACAGCCCGGAGCGATATCTCAGTAACATTACAGCCTTTTACAAGACACTGAAAGAGACTTGTCAAGATGCATTATTCTCTCACATTCAGTCTTGCATGTTCTTTTGGCTAAGCGCCACGTAGCCTTCATACAAACTAGTCTGTTGTCATTGTGTGTACAACGTGAAGGCAGTAACTTTTTAAAGAGATAACATGTTATTAATATGTGTGCCAAGTTTGCAAAATACACATTCAAACATTGGAACAATGTTTTTTTTTGCCACATTGTAAAGCATAGTCATCTGTTTTTATCCTGACGTGAAGCAGGTCATTTTATAGGGTTAGACTCTTCTGAAAGGGGCCCGGGATTTTTAGCCATGGAACAACAACTACTGTGTCTTTAACAGGGAGATGACAACCTGTGTGGTATAACCTATAGACGTTTTCAGAGAGGATTTCAACCGAATCACGATAAAATTGCCACTCCGCTGATTTACAGCCTCCACGCACTGTCTGTTTGCGCCGGAAGTTCAGCGTTTGATCATTCCGGACTCAAGGGACCTTGGGATCTGCGGGATTTATTCCAGCTGGCATCTTAATTAATTTGCTTTGAAGCATCTGAAATCATTATCATACTCAGATTAGATCAAATTGAAGCCATCACTTAAAGTTGCCAATTTAATTTACTGGTTAAATTAAACACTTAAGTTTTAGAAATGCATGTAATGGAATACGAGTTGGTTAAAGAGCTTTCAAAAATGTAGGCTTATACAAATTGTTACCTCAATGAATAATAAATCATAATAAAGTGTGTTCAATTAATTGTTCAGTTAAACAGTGGTAAATCAATCATTCCTGGATTTGAGAAATGGCCGCAAGTTAATTCTGATGCAGATTCGTCAGGATTTAGCTTTCATTCAGAATCTGTGATATTGATACCAATAAAAAAAAGCATGTAATAACAGAGAAACAATTTTCATTGGGGCATATTTTGTTGAGATGTTATGCAATCGCCTTTGGCCATTCACAAAGCCACAATACATTTCGAGGGAAAGGAGGGTTAGTTTAACCCAAAGATGTACAGCCAAACTGTGGAAGTATGCAAAAGAACAGGGTTTCAATTGTTGGCAACCAGCCTTGATTACCATAACAGGAATCAGCTGACTGTGTTTGAACTTGCATAGACAATACTTACCACAGTGTAGCGATGGTAAACTCAGAATTGCTTTATTTAAGCATGTGTTTTTCATAATGTACAGTAGATTACATCACGGTGAAAGATTTACAGATAGATGATTCTTTTTGTTGTTAAATCTGTCTTCTTGGCCAGAGGAACACATTTCGAAGAGCAAATCCTGTTGTGACAGTCGCGTCATTTCAGCAGCTTGTGGCTAAATGAGAGATACGGGTGTGTATGAAATTGACTAGCCTGAACAGAACACCTGATATCGAGAGGCCCCATTGTTAGTCAAAACGTTGTTGCAGATCTATTATAGAATTTCCATTATGTGACATGGAATCTCAACAAATCAAAATGAAATTGCTGTTACTTGCAGTTCATTTCCAGCGCATGGAAATTCAAATAGTGATATTTTATTCACAATTATAAAGGTATATATTTTTAAATCAATCAATCAATCAATCAATCAATCAATCAATCAATCAACATTTATTTATATAGCACTTTACAGCAACCTAAGTTGAACCAAAGTGCTTCACAGCACTAAAAATGACAATAAAATAGCAATAAAAATAGAAACAAAGAAACATATAGTTGTAATTAAATAAATGAACAATATAAATGAAAATTATAATAATTAAAAAAAAAAATGATGTCTGTGAAAGTTAAATTAGAATTGTGATTTGTCAGTTGTGAGAGTCTGGTAGTTTTTAAAGTGAGGCAGCATTTTTGGCACAAAAAGTAATATGTTTTGGGAATTATTATTTATCATTATGTGTTATGCCAGTGATTACTCATTCTTGAGCAACAGTATTTTGCCCAGTCCCAGGTCATTTGCAGTCATACTCCTTTAAATATCCCGAATGTAATACACTTCTGTATTTTAGTGTTTATTTTGTACAAATTTAGAATCACCCTGCTGTGTTTTTTTTTGTGCAGTGAAAAAGATTAGAGACTCTGACACTGAAAAGTCTATAAAGAGCATCAAAAAAATCAATTATACAAAAGACTGCACAAAAAAATAAGGGATAAAAAACATCATTACAGTACATTAGCTGGTATTTTGGATAAGTGGCATGCTCTCGTAACTGGTGAGAATCAGGCTGCATTATCTGTACTTTGTTAATGGTTTACCGATGTGCTCAGTAGACCAGGAGCCATGTTCTCCTGTCATCTCAAGAACATTTTTTTATATTAAGACGGGTACATATTATTGAGGGGTTTGCTGCATAAAGATGCCTAAGAGTTGCATAATGATATAGTAAGTACTCTAGCTCTTACTCTGTGAGTAAACTCGAGATTTAACTGGAGTAGCCTGCTAAAATGACTGGTTTCAGGGGGTCAATAGGAGTACCTTTTATCACTGGCACTGTGTGGTATTATTTTTTCGTCTGTCCAGCTGATCATGCAGCTGAATGGAGAATCGCTTTTTTTTTCCCCCACCTGAATGTCCTCCCTTCTGTTTTCAGTCCTCAGCTTGTTTTTGAAATACCTCGGGGGGTGGGGGGGGCGCTTCGAACGATGATGGGGGCCGTTCAGCTTCACAAAAGGGCTCCGTCTGCTTAGCCGATTGCATAACGGCCTGCCTATGTAATATTACAGTGGGTCTGAGATGGCCTGCCTGCATAATATTACAGTGGGTTTGAGACGGCCTGCTTATGTATACAGTGGGTCTGAGACGGCCTGCCTGCGTAATATTACAGTGGGTCTGAGACGGCCTGCCTGCGTAATATTACAGTGGGTCTGAGACGGCCTGCCTGCTTATGTATACAGTGGGTCTGAGACGGCCTGCTTGCGTAATATTACAGTGGGTCTGAGACGGCCTGCCTGCATAATATTACAGTTGGTCTGAGACGGCCTGCCTGTGTAATATTACAGTGAGTCTGAGAAGTGCGTCCCAGGCTGTTACCGGTACAGCTTAGGTGTCCGGCTGTTTACGGCGAGTAAGCACTCGCCACGTGCTGCTTAATTCACGGTGGGAGCTTGGCGGGACTTGGGGGCAGCAGTCTTCCACGTGCGTGAGGTCTCGTGTTTTACGTGGATCGGGGCCTGTCCACCGTGTCGGGTCTAACCTCGTTCTCAGGAGGGGACTGAACCCAGACAGCGACCCGGTCCCAGGCCCTCCCGCCCTTCTTGCTGCTCTGACAGCCTCCTGCCCTTCGCAGCCTCATGGATGTATCCAGGGGCGGATTAACTTATCTGTGGACACTCTGGTGTTCCTGATTTATCTAACCATTCCCATTTTCCTGAGGCCAGGCGGGGTCCTGATCTTTGCTGGGGGGCCTTAGGCTATAGCTTCGGATATCATTAATTCACCCCTGGATGTATCTCTGAAATGAAATGCGGCATAGTGACCCGTTCCACAGTTCAAATGCCATCTCGGATTCACGTATTCCGGCGTTTTCTCCGTAAAGCCTTGTAACGTTGTGAATCCTGCTGTAGTTTTTAACTTACCTGGTGCAATAATAGGCTGCGTTCTGCGATTGTTGGCAACAGGGATCAGATTTATCATTTTCTCAAATGGAGTAGTGTAGTATAATTCTGTTGCTTAGTAACATAGTACTTGACAAAGAATGTCGACCCTTTTTTTGGCCGGTTCTGCACCCTCTGGACAAAGGAGCTCCTCCTGCCTTTGATTGCAGACGCGTCCCGTGTTCCTGTCAGGACTCGCTGGCAGCAAAGTCTGACTGTGACAAACCTGAGCGGATGGACGGGCCTACCGTCTCTCGCTCCCGCGGCTCAGTACTCAGAACTAGGCTCTGAGTTTCTGTTCCTGCCCGCGGAGTGAACCCGCCTCGGGGCCAGAGGGCGGTACTGAGTGTGAAACGTTTGCCGACGGCGTTTGTCGCGAGGCCCCAAGTCTGGAGCATCGTCCGATGGTTTGCTGTCGACTTTGGTTTGAGTTGAAGCAGAGAAGACGGGCAGCTATTAGATTAGATTCAACTTTATTGACATTGCTCAAAGTCTAAGTACTCGGATAACCACAGAGACCACACCCACCCCGGCGAACTCTCGATGACTTCCTTTCTGATTTCTCTTCATCTTAATGGTATACAGTGTTTCCTTATCTCAGGCCAAGTGTCAGAAACCGATATCTACTAGATCAAAACCTGGCTTGATAAACCTGTAATAGAAAGTAAATATTGAAATAGCAATCTCATCCAAATGACAGAGCCAAATGTGACTGCTGTAAAGCCACTGAAGATGCCAGAGGACTTGTCCGTTGCTATGTGTCACTGCTTTAGCAAAGGCTACATAGCCGTAGGTGTACCTAGATTTATGGAAGATTTCTCTTATTTTTCTAAGTGAAGTTTGAAAGCCATGTTTTTTGCCTCCCCACTGTTGCCGTAACATCTTAGAGAAGCGCGGTGTTAAAGATTGATGGGCCAAACTGAAGGTGTACACCTGCCCTTCTCTGCTGGGGCACTTCCGGTGGGCAGAGCTGCGATCTCTCGCCAGGACGGCCTCGCGCACGTGTACGATTTGGGCACCGCCAAGTCGGCGCGCCGGCAGCACGTTCCACAGCTCTTTTTGCCTGTCATCTCTGGAGATGTGCCTGGTTCAGCTCCCACCAGCTTGCTAGAAGCAGTCTGTGTCCCCGGTATCTCGGCCGTTGGGTCATTTTTTTCCGTTAATTCTGAGAGGATCGGGGCCTTGCCGTTCTGGAATAGGGGAAGAGAGTATTAAGGGGTCGTATACTTTTACAAGGAGAGTGTACCTTTAAAGGGGAGTATACCTTTTAAGGAGAGTATACATTTAAAGGGGAGTGTATCTTTCAGCTCCATTAAAACTCCTATTAGATACATCAGTGTTTCCCAGTTCGATCCTCGGGGACTGACAGACAGTCTGTGTTTTTGCTCCCTCCCAGCACCCTGAATGCGCATTGCGTGTGGGTACCTGAGGACTGGATTGGGAAACTCTGAGATAGATGGATAGATCTCAGAGGAAATTTCAGGCATTACAGCATCAATATGTCAGAGACACAATATAAATGGATACAATAGTAAATTATAAATGAATAATGACAGTGACAATAATAAACAAACAAACAGATATATATCTACAAGTAACAAGAGAAAAGTACTATCTGCAAAAACAGTGTGTAAGACAGACAGTTATGAAGGAGGTCAGGGGAACGACTGACTGCAGAGTCTGATAGCAGCTGGCAAGAAAGACCACAGGTTGTGCCCGTGAGAACAGGGGCACTTCTGTGAGTCTGTTACTGAATGTACTCTTTTGTCTGCTCAGGGCCTTGTGCAGTGGGTGTGTGATTTGTCGTCCATGGTGTTACGTAATCTGTTGGTTCTCCAGTACCACTCCTAGGATGGTGCCATCGTGACGTCACAGCGGGTTTCTGCTGCATCGGGAATCTCTTACCCTCCAACTAGTTGGCAGTTCATACAAATATATATGCATTAGTGTGTCGCTCATTTTGTTTTTACGTCCTAATTCGTTGGGAAAACCTGCCGAAAATAGCAGGACGCAATTTGATCGTTAGCACACAGATTATATTGCCCGCGTAAGTATTTTCTGTTGCTGGCTATATTTACTGCCAGCGGGCTGAAATTAAAGCAAAGCGATGTTGTGTGACTCAGTTTGATGTCAAGTCAATGCCTTCGCCTGCTGTTTGGAACATCGTTAGGGATTATCTGCCATTCCAAGGACGTCTTGCATGAGATCAGGCTTCATGTGGGAAGTGAGACCATCTTCCCTGTGGGCCATTCTTCAGGATTACTTCATTAATGAAATGCAAAGATGCCACGCCTCCCTGTTGCAAGGTGGCGGCTCGCCTCGCTTCGGCGGTATTCCCTTCGGTCTCACACACGAACCCACGGCGCCCATCAAACCAGACGGGAGTCTGTCTTCATGCGCAATCACTTTTGGCCCTGAAATGGTTTTATGAGCTGCGCACGAGCTGAAGCAGCTGTTTCTGCCTTGTAATCTTTAAACGTAACATGTTTTACGAGTGCGGTTTAAGTTTTCAGATGCAGCTTAACCTTTGTCTTTTCGGAAGGTAGATTATTGGGTTCCTCGCCAGTAGAGTTCTTTAGTAGCGTGCTGGGTCAATTTACTGCCGATTAAATATTAAATTGAATCCGAGATCAGTCTGTAATCCCTTTCAAATCTCGTTTTTGACTTTTTTTAGTTTACGCTCAGCTCACTTAATACTGTGTTCTACGCTCTTGACTTTACTCTCCATAATACTCTGCTGGATTAAGAGCATGGGCTGACTTTATCGCTGCTGCACCATTAAAGAAGCAGCCGCACTTGAACATAAGGTACGTGGGTCTGGGTAGCTGTATTGTTCCCGCTGCCGGTTCCTCCTGTCTTGCCAGGGTGATGCTTGCTGCCAGGACTTGTGGAACAGGCCTGGGTCATATCTTTGTTTCGCTGCCCCGAGCTTGGTTTGATTTACACGATATCGGCACTCCTGTTTCCCACCGTGCCCCCCCCCCCTCCCCACCTCCAGCTCACATTCCGGTACACAACGAGGAGAGTACAATTAGTATGTAGGGGCAGTGGGCCAGAATAAGGAACTAGAATTCTCTGAGTTGCGGGGGGGGGGAAGGGGGGGGCTCTTATTGTCACCATTTAGCTCCCCTGTTATCCCGTCTGCGTGTCATTGCGCTGACGGGCAGCAGGTGGCCCGGTGAGCGAGGCCTACGCCGCACATCTCCGTCACAACTCCCTGATGCATCTCAGCGTCTCCTCTCTCCACGCCGGCGGATGGTACAGTGACCGACGTTCTCTTTTTTTTTTTTTTTTTTTTTTTTAAAACGAGGTTTCTCGTTTAGTATTCGGCTCGGTGCCGTCGTTGGCGCGTACCGCGGCCGAGCGGGGGCACGGCGAGTCACGTTTACCCCACCGCCTGGCTTCAGGTATGTGACACGTGGCGGTCGTGCCTGCACTTCCTTAAAAATGGTGCCTTTTAAATGTCGGTGACCAATGAAAGTCGAGGCGAAGCTGACTAGGAATCGGATAGTAAGGAGCCTGTTTCTAAAGTGATGTCAAAAAAGTGAAAAAACAACTCGTACGTATATATAACTATTACTCTACAAGCCTGTGCTGGAGACGTCGTCATGGAAGATATATCCATTATAATTTCAGTTATAGTCGATGTAACAATGTGGGTTTATACGGGGATGATTCCATGATTTTTTAAGGTGGGGCCATAATTCATACAGAGGGGGCCATCCTTATCATTAAAGAATGGCATGCTTTAAAGTAGTGAGTGACCCTCTGGGAGCCAATCAGCTTTTAGCAGGGCCCCCTGTGGCCACCCCCTAGTATATACCTCTGGGCTTATATATGATAATCCCTTATCTGCTGATAAATCTTATACTGACAAATCTATAGGTGCATTCAGCTCACTGTCATTTATACCTGGCACCTCTCTTGCACAAAATGCACAAAAGATCTGTGGAAGCTGTCATGTGATCTGGCGTGAAATCTGCACTCCTGCACTGCTGAAGTCCTCACACACCTCTGACGTGCCTATCCCTCACGCATCGGCCCGCCGCTCATGTCATGGCATCCGCCATCCTTCCTGTTTTATATATCACCCCCCCCCCCCCCCCCCCCC